>JAVJAQ010004348.1:0-125915 GCA_032362365.1 Zygogramma bicolorata | reverse complement strand
AACTTCATAAAGTTCATGATAAAACGTATCTCTATCTGTGCTTAGCTTCATTTGATTCTCTCATTAAAGAGTTTAATCATCAACTACACAATAAAAATTTGGCATGTGACATGGTACAATCATGAAACTCTTGAAAGCTCGCTAAAGCTTGTTAAAAGTTATAAGCCAGAGGCGACAGGGAGTTGTATTACTGCTAATTACAATTTTTAATATGTTCTCGAGAGCTTTTGCTTCTTGTCTATAGTACGCACAACTTCGAAATGAGAAAGTTAATTCTTAATTTTGTTTTCTCCAGCTTCAATGAGGTCCTGGTAGAGAAAAAAGCATGAATATCGACTAATTATATTTTGGCGGAGATAAACCTGAACTGAATTCTGAGTTGTAGCATATTTTCAGATATCATGATATCTTGGTTCCATTAAATAAAGCAGTGAATATAGACACATTGATTCTTCTTGGAATGAGGTACTGAGAACATAAAATATCAAATAACATATTCTGCAGGAAAAGTTAATCTTGCATACTTCTGATGGTAACTCATCCAAAAGCATACACATCTGAAACTATAGTTAAAATATCAGGCAACAAGCAGAGGGGGAAGATTATTCAATAATACCTTCGGAAAATCAGGATATACTTCTGAGGAACTTTGTCTCATTTGACCCTCTATATTTCTGATAGAAGCAATTATTATTATTCTTGAGAACGTTTGGTGTATAAAGTGGTTGAGTTTCCTAATTTCATCTTGAGAGGTTCATAACTCAGGTGAAAGATCTAGTGTTGCCATTCTATATTGACGCATAGAATACACATATTTTTCCAGAAAGTCAAGTCAAACTTCATGTAACTTGGTCAAATAAACTGAACTATAATGCACTGAATATTTTTTGAAAACTTTTTAGGAGGTACAGATGTTCTGAAATTATTTTTATGTGTTCTACCTCCTCTGGGAATTACATATAAAAATGGCAAATTGCTATATTTGGTATATTACTATATTTGCCAAATATTATTAATGAGAAAAATTGACTGACTATTACGTGAGTTAGGTATCGTATTTTTTATGAATTCGGAGCTAAATTCGAGAAAATATATTGAAAAATGCTTATACTTCTTTCTAGAGATGTTTCGGAAGCTAGTGTCAATCGTCTTTGGGTAATAACTACAGATACTAGCAATCTAAACGTTGTGGCTGCCATCAACTTGAAACTTGGTTTCAACATTTTTTCATATTAATTCATATTTCTCCATTCGAATTCTTATATTTTGCTATTTCATATTTAAAAAGGTTTTTTTTTACAATATTAATACTTTTGAAAAAAAAAACATTTGTTATTTATTATTATTTGATTTTTTTATGAAATAGGTTTCAATAGAGTTACTTCTATAGACTGTGGAAGTCCGAACCTATACCATTCAGCAAAGAACATCGTCAGTCACATCCAAGCAAACATAAAACGTTTTGTTTTAACCTCCTTTCTATAAAATCTAATTGAATTGGTTATATAATTAACATACTTCATAATCGTATTGCTTTGAATTCCTCTGTTCCTACGAATCCCCTTGTCAATTCAAAGCGAATGTAGGTAATTAAATGAATTTACGTAGCATTCAGGATGAGTAAAGTCTGGCAATCCAATTTTGAAGATGCTCAAGTACACCATAGTTTGTACAGATTCAATTACGACGAGGTTCTTAAAATAACTACAACGACTGCTCCATGTGGAATGAGATGCTCTTGGATGAATAGCAGTCTATTAACTTGTTACGAGTCATTCCATAGATTTGTACATTCGTCTCGAATTCTAACAGATTCATCAAGTTATGAATATTAAAGTACTTCTTGTGACCTAGTGCCTCATATTTCTCAAGAGAAATGCAGCTTTTCGTTGTGCAATCTGTACAACTCATTCAACTGTTCCTCTTACGATTATATTTCACTGAAGTGTTCGTATTTTCACTGAGTTTTTCTTTTTTCATGTATTTTTCCAGTATCAAGCCATCTTTCGAGAGGCTGCCTAAGTGGATGAGGATATGGTATACTTGTAAAATTTCGAATCATTTCGTCATAACAAACTGAGGTGGAGGTAACTTTTGTTTTCTGTTGTTATCAATTTTTTGTCCCACTTTTGATGTGGGTTCACTCTTCAAAAAATTTCCAAAGGGTATCAATTGGAATGGATACAATCTGAAATAACATAATGAATAAACATGTTCAAATCCGTGACATTATAGATGGGCCAAAGTGGCCAAAAGTGTTGTTACATAGGGAACGGTTCTGGGCCTATCTCTGCCACAAATCATAAGGCTGGGCGCATATTAAGACGTATAGCCAGTATTCAAGTGGGCACATTGACTGAAATGTGTTGAGAACTGTACTAAAGATACATAATTCTGTATCATCGACGAATTATGAGCAGATTTTTCATAACAAAATCAGTACCACAGATTACGAAAACAAGTTTAGAAAGGCCATGGTATACTTGTAAAAACTAAAAGCTATTTGTCGTGTTTATATAGCGGTTGTTGACCCTACCTATCCAAAAAATTGGTTTGATTGGAGAAAACAGTCCATACTTCGATCGTTCGATACAAACCAAGATGCGTATATTCCTCGTGCAATTCGATATTGTTTCGTCAGAAATTCTAGACATAATGCAAACATCGAATTCTGTCATCTTTTGACATTTGCAGTACAATTTATTGCAATTGTGCTCGAAGTTTTCCATTATTTTACTGTTCTTTTCAACCAACTATTTTTCCTGTCCAGTTCAATTCTCCACAGTGGTTTTTTAGTTATTTGTCGTTTATGTACCGTTGCTTTCAATTATTAGTTGTTCTCCGTTTGGTTAATTAATTTAAGTGTTGTTTCAATTATTAGTCATTGATTGTTTTTGGTTTGTTTGTTACCTATTTAATTCAAGTGTTGTGGTCAATATAAGACAGTGTGCACCTTGGTAGAAGTTATATTTGTGTTATTTGCTGATTGCTTTACAGAATTTTCCAGTTCAACCTATTAATTCCAAGTTTCAGCATTATTGACAATGGTTGTTACATGCCCAGTTAAAAAATCATGGAATAAAAGTTCTTTCAACTGCGGTTTTCCCGAATAGTACCATAGTAGCTCGCACTACAGCACTCTTCCTAACAAATTGAAATTACTCTGGTTGATCTGAACTAGGAAGGGTCCAATTCATTTCGGATTAAACAGTATAATGCTTACTAAACGCTATATTGACGTACTAATTTTTCCATGTAATCCAACTCCACTAACTCTCACGTCGATACCGATATTTCGAAGAATATCATCAAATTATTTGAAAACTCCCAGCACCAAATAGTGAGAATTTTTATAAATTTCAATATCAATTTCCCACAACATATATAGGAAATAAAAAGCAAATGTGTCTATCTCTAACTGTATTTACTTCTGAACAGAAACAGACAAACATAAAAAATATAGCGAATTTTTAGTTGAGAACACGTGCAATTTTTGACAGAACTCATATATCTTTGTCTTTTATCATGCAGAGTATTGAAGACAGAAAGTAATACACTGACTCTGCGAGAGTTATTTCAGAAGAATTCGCTGAAGGAAATTTCGTCAGAATTTCAGGAATGAAGACGACTCACATTATATGAGTCTTCTTTCAATGGGCTCATTCAATGGGCTCATTCAGCATTTTTTTTTATTTCATAATTCAAAAGTACTGGACTCAAATAATCTAATTACCAAAAATTTTTCTTTTATTCACATGTTTACAGCCTTAAATTGATATTTGAAATCCGTGCGCGTCTAAACGGGGCGTGGCTTATTGTGACGTCACTATACGTACGGCCGATGGGCGCCAGATAAGAGGTATTCGTCTATTAGTAAACTCGGGTCAGTTTTTGTTGAGTGTGACTGTATGTATCGTGAATCAACTGTCGTTTGATTTATATTGAGCGATAAAAGGGGTTTTCGCAAAAGTTGTGTGGTACCAGAGTGTAGGAATACATCTATTAATGCACCGGATAAGCAGGACAATCATGGCATTTTGATTCCTGTATACATTTTTCCTCCGTGCTCATTACACTTGACACATCATAGTTTTTTCCTTTTATTTTATGCTCTGGTGTTATTTTTGCCCTCAACTCACAAAACGTCTGTTGTTGTTTCACTTGTACATAACCGATGGCATTGTCTCCATAATTTTGTCTAGCCGATCTACAAAAAAAAAATGTTCCAGAAAGGTGTAACAGTTCATTTCTCAATGAATGGAAATACGGAATTTGGGAATACCTCAGTCGCTATAAGCACCTTTTTTTAAATTTTTTGTGTAGAACTCACGTAATTCGGTTTCCTCAACGAAAAATCCTCAACACTTTTCAGCGGTCTCGTATATTTTCGAAGAAACATTTCCATTTTTTTGTGAATCTTCACAATTTTTTCAAATGAAATTTCTGTTGTTTGAACACACAAAATCTGCCCTTCTCTTCATCAAAACAGCACACAAGTCCTAATTTACTTGTAACATTTTTAAGCAGACGAAACCATTATTGTTTCAAATAATTAACCTTTTTTCGAAAGTCAATTCAAATATGTTCAGTTATCAACAATAACACGGCGGTAACGGTGAAAAGGTGCTCATAGCAACCGAAGTATTACCATCAGATTAACCACAACTATATTGTATTTTCATGAGTTGTGTTTACTTACCGCTGTAATTTCACTCCTTTCATTTCACTGCTAATAAAGTCGTTATTTTTGTTAAAATAGTCCATTATCATAAATATATCCACTTCTGGTAGATTACCAGAATCAGCTTTCATAAATCCAGTTTTCAACGCGTACATTTCAAAAAGAATAACACACTTCGCTAACAGTATAAATACAACTAACATAAGCGATGCCGCGTCCTCTACTGTGTGCGTATAGTGACGTCACGCGCTGTTCTCGATACTTTTACACCAGCGCAACCTCAACTTGAATCATTTCAGTACAGGATGAAGCTATTGGTCTGAAATTTTTGTGAGCGTATTAGGGGTCCAGACACTACAAGAAAATGCATAAAAATGTTATAATGTTGATTTCACTGAACGACCCTATTGTGGCAGCGTGAATTCAAAAGAAAACTGTACTTTGAACACAAAATATGGATTGAAAATTTGATTCCCAAGAATTTTGCATTTCAATATCTTCATTCTCAGTTGGAACTATAGTTGGAACAAAATAACCGCCATCAGCTCCTTCGGTGGTTGTTGATCCCGAGATCCAAAATTTATTTCTGTGGTCATTAAATTTATCGAAAAGTCCATCAAAAATTTGTTCGGTGATTGGTAAACCACAGAAATCAATAATTGGATCTTTCCCCTTTCTTGCCTCGATTCATTCACTCAGATACAAAAAATGTCCTTGCTTCAAGTGAAGTAAAGCTCTGGTGAGAATTATTGAAATTCCTAATGATTCCAATTACCGCCGAACCGATTACGAATTCTCGCAATGCAATGGTGAATCTGCGTAATCATTTCATAATCTCAATACCACAACGTTCTTCAATAATGAAATATACTTGAAAGCAGGAAAACTCCATTTATTGCCGCGTAGATTTGCGAGGTAAAATCGTCCTGGCATTATGACGAATATCGGTGAGCATGGCAACGTATGGAATTATCTGTCGCTGAATTTTGATGAACTTGTTTGATGAAATCACGGTTTGTACGGAAAATGTGAGAAATGCTGCAGCTTTGTGAGATCGTTCCGGATCCTGGGAAATTACAGGTGTTACGGGAATGAAATTCTTGATACCCTCAGGCTGAGAAGAAATTTGTAGAAAGGAAAGAATATTTTTGTGGTAATAACAGCTGGTTTATTATCCAAATCATCGTCCTTTGATATATACACAATTTGAAATAATATTTTTTGCGGAATGGAAAATCGCAGAAGAAAAAAAGAATCTCTCTTTTCATTCGTACATTGAAGCAAAAAGGAAATTCCATCTGCGAAATGACAAAGAACGAAAACCGATGATACTACATTGGCATCATCAAATGAGTACAATAGAATGGAATATAATGAAAAAGTTCGACTTAGACACTCTAATTCTCTTTGAAAAATATGCGGCAATATTGCATCTCTGAGTAGAGGACGAGAAAACTCACATCTACAAAATACTGCAAGGGAAAGTTGACATGAAGTAAGGTTTATTGAGTATGTTTATCATTTTACAAAAAATGTTCGTAGCAAGTCAAGAAGAGTTTATCCTACATCGACAGATAAGAATGTATAAAGTTATAACAATGAATATAAAGCTATCAAATATAAAGCAATGAAGATATACAAAGACGAAACACACCGTTTATGAATAAAATAGTCAATTGTGATAGTATATTACGTAGCGAGGAGGAAAGGTAGCTTATTACGCATGAGCGAAAATTGTGATAACGAAGCGTCAGCGGCAATTCGCGAGTGCACGTATCTAGCCCTATCCTCAAGTTGCGTACTGTAATTTTTGTACACTCATTATTATTGTGTGGTAATTTCTCCTGGTGTTGCACAAATATTTTCGTTATACCTCATTTCCAATGATCAACAAGACACTGGATGTCACCAAGTAGGTGAAACAATTGCTTGCTTCATAGATATAACTAGAAACAGTAACAATCCACAAACTATTAAGCAATGAATTCCCCAAGAATATCATTATCGATTCAATGTCACAAAGAATTTGAAACGAAGATTTGCTGAATTAGATTTTTTGGCAATTGGATATAGGCATGAGAACGAATTTATTAGGTCAAATGTTACATATCCCATCATTTAATGAAAAAAAATCCGGAAGCGGCCGCCATCAATACAAAATACACGTGTATACAAAATGAGCCATTACCTATCGAGTGTCAAATACGTAATGAACAGTGGGAGAAGAAATATCTAAAGTAATGACATTAAATCACAGACTTTTAAAATGATCGATGAATTTATTGACACGGTAGAACAAAACCTCAAAAGATTTTTCGAATCTATCACCGATACTTCTGAATTCATTCCGTGGATAAATATAAAGATTGTAGATCAGGGAATTGTTTTTACATTTACTTAGTCGGAGGCGATTAGTTCGACATTTCCTTGAGTTTCTAGTATCTTGTTCGTGAACATTGATTGATCAGTGAATCGTTTTCAATTTCCACAATAGTGGTTGGCAATGTTCACTGAAGCCTGCTTCTTCCAAGATTCGGATAGCTCGTTTTTGCAATTTGAAAATTTGTAGAGCACTACCGGAATGGTTCCATAGAATGACACCGTAGCCGATATGCGAGTGAAATTGTGGAAAATGCATTGTTTTAAGTGTTTCGTGAAAAAGTTTGCTTTTCAGTTCGTCAACGTTTTGAGTCAATGTAGGAATGCTGTCTATCCCCAACTGTTAGACTATTATTCGCAAAAAAAACAGTTTTTAGCTTCATTTGGAGTTAATCTTGAGCTTATTTGCGCCGATATAGGATTTCGGAATGGAAAAACCATGTTTCAGGGAGTCAATACAGTATCAATATCGATAATTGTAGTTTTCTTCTCCCACCCGTGAATATTGTCATTTCTTTGAAGCTCAATAAACGGATAAGTGGGCGACTACAGTCAAGTGAATAGTTATGATTTCATATCCACATAAGGTAGAATATGAATTCCACCAATCACATAAAACGAATCACTTGGTTACCAGGGACAACCTTGTAAAAACCCCACAATTCTGATCTATCTACTCACTAAAGCCGCGTACAGACCGGGTTTCCAACGTAGACCAACGCCAACGGCACATGTGCTATCGTTGGCGTTGGAAGTGGAAAGCAATGGGAAGGATTTGAGAACATCGTCCATACCGAATTTTTAGTATTGCATTGAAGACCGTTGGTCGCGGTTCGGTGAATTTTAATTTTTTTGGGATGTCATCGAGTGGAAGTGATGATGATTTATTGTGTGCAAGTGCAGGATTTCTCGTGTTACATAATTTACTCAACGAAAAAATAAGAAACGAAAGCGCACACGCTGATAGATGACAACACCGTATAAAAACAGAAGTTCCTACAGCGCTATTAATTTATTGGATGAGCTCCAGAATGACTCTGGTCATTTTAGGAACTTCTGCCGGATGATCACAGATAATTTTGATGAACTGCTTAATTTAGTGGCTCCAAGAATTGGAAAAAAAAGGGATACTGATTACTGAAAAGCTATTCCAGCTGAAGAAAGATTGGCCATTACCCTGCACTATCTAGCAACTGGAAATTCCTTCACTGGTCCTTCATACAGATTTAAAGTTTCGAAACAATTAATCTCGTCCATTATACCAGAAGTTTGCTCGGCTTTTGTTGAATCACTACAAAAACATACTAGGGGAAATTTTTATTAGTTCTGCTTACAAAATTTTAACACATATCTTCGGTCCACTCCATATCAAACTAATAATGAAAGCGTACGCACGGAACAAATGTTTCCCAACGACTGAAATCAGGAAATACTCTCCAAATTCGACACAAACAAGCATTTCTTTGATGTTACCGCTCGACTACCGAACGCTAGCCAATGCCAACGTTCCCGTTGGGAAGCGTTGGCTCTGAGTAGTCGCCGCCGTACACACCAAAACCAACGCGTTCCAACACAATTCACATGTGCTGTTGGCTAACGTTGGAAATCCGGTCTGTACGCGGCTTAACACGAAATCCAAGCTGTTCCATTCAAGGATAAATAAATGAACCTATATCTGAAATATTCTCTAGTTTATTGACTCATGTTTGAATTGTCACAATCGGTGTTTTTTTTTTGTGGAATTGAAGGACTTACATCTACTCTTCACACCAACTAAAATTGTACACTCCAAATAGGTAAGATTTGTTGGTGCTGCATACACGTGTCTGATGAATCAGGGAAAGTCGTATTGAGGTTAGAATTGAATTACTTAACTCGTCTGGGTATTTACAGAAAGATCTTCACAATCACAAATAATCGTGAGATATTACACTGAATAAACATCAAAGTTAAAAACAGTGCCCTTTTGGGGTGATAGTTGAAATTTTACTAATGAAACATTGTAAAAAGATTAAAATTTGGATTCTCAACGTGCTGCATGCTGAGCAGGAGGGGTGACAGGAAGTGAAATTTGACATTGACTTAAGGTCCTGAATGATTCTGGAACATAAACTTTGTGACAAATGACGTATTAGTGACTACAGTACATCGAAACTTTCCAAGGTGAGCACAGAATCATTCAATGGAGATTATTTGAAATAGGTAAGGTACGTTCTCGGTCCATCTCCCAACAGAAACTCCACTATAAGAATGCTGGAAGTGTACCAGCCGTTTGAGTCTAATGGGAACCCAACTTACGGTCACTGACAGAGATCTGACAGAAGAGTGACTAATTTGGAATGGTCCGAGGTACGTTCTGAAGTTAACTATTGTGGTTAGGAATTATACTTGAAGTAGAACTGAAAATTTCAAGAGTGCGTTCCGAAAACCAATTCTCAAGGAAGAACAATTCCACCAGCAGGGGGCGGAGTGGAAGTGGAATTAAGGTCTAATGAGAACCCAACTTTCCAATACAAAAACCGGAGCCAGGTAGAAAGTAAGTTCCTCGAGAAGGTCTGTGAGGTGCACTCAGAAACATGGATCATCTTTCTCTCCAGCTGACTAATGTGGTCCCCATTAGACCCAAACTTCGTGTTCACCTACGGTTTGCCGCTGGTTGAGTCTGACGTTGTCCTGAAGATGTACTGAGGACACGAACAATAGTTCTCTAATGTTTCTGAGTGCACCTCACAGACCTTCTCGAGGAACTTACTTTCTACCTGGCTCCGGTTTTTGGATTGAAAAGTTGGGTTCTCATTAGACCTTAATTCCACTTCCACTTCCCCCCTGCTGGTGGAATTGTTCTTCCTTGAAAATTGGTTTTCGGAACGCACTCTTGAAATTTTCAGTTCTACTTCAAGTATGATTCATAACCACAATAGTTAACTTCAGAACGTACCTCGGACCATTCCAAATTAGTCACTCTTCTGTCAGATCTCTGTCAGTGACCGTAAGTTGGGTTCCCATTAGACTCAAACGGCTGGTACTCTTTCAGCATTCTTATAGTGGAGTTTCTGTTGGGAGATGGACCGAGAACGTACCTTACCTATTTCAAATAATCTCAATTGAATAATTCTGTGCTCACCTTGGAAAGTTTCGATGTACTGTAGTCACTAATACGTCATTTGTCACAAAGTTTATGTTCCAGAATCATTTAGGACCTCAAGTCAATGTCAAATTTCACTTCCTGTCACCCCTCCTGCTCAGCGTGCAGCACGTTGGGAATCCAAATTTTAATCTTTCTTTTTAATAGAAAAATTTCAATTGTCAACTCAAAAGGGCACTGATTTTAACTTTGATGTTTATTCAGTGTAATGTCTCACGATTATTTGTGATTGTGAAGATCTTCCTGTAAATACCTAGACGAGTAAGTAATTCAATTCTAACCTTTAATCCAATTTTCGACTATTACTTACTTGCAGGTATAGCACTTGAGATGGCTCAATAGCTGAAAGCGCTCTGCGATTTTAAATAATTTTATTTACACGAAATACGATTTTCCCTGATTCACTCCAACAGTCGGTTAAAACGTATGTCCTTTGAGACACTTCACTTTGTATCGTTAGAGAACTTTTTCAAATATGATATTAGTAATTAAATTTTTATCTTTCAATATTGAATTTAATGAAGTTTTTTTCCATTGAGTTTTTCATGAATATCGAAAAAATACTCTATATCTAAAATTGAATTTATCAACGTGATAGTTGAAAGAAAGTTTCGAAATATTTACCATATCCACTCTTCTTGTACAAACTACAAGAGTGGTGTAAGTAACTCACCATAGAATAACAATTTAGATTTTTCAATTGTTGATAAGTGTTATTTGACCTCCTTACTCTTTATTGTTTGACATTCGAATGCATATTTCGATATATCCGTTGTATCATCTTTCAATTATTTCACTCAGAACATCAGCCTTTCTGAGCACTTTAAACTTATATTCAGTTGATATAACTGTAAACACGTAAATGAATGTTCCTGTTTGTATGCAGTATGATGAATAAACAACTAAATGAATTAATGAATGGATGAATGTACGAGTGATTAATGAATAAATAAATAAATAAATAAATAAATGAATAAATAAATAAATAAATAAATAAATAAATAAATAAATAAATAAATAAATAAATGAATGAATGAATGAATGAATGAATAAATAAATAAATAAATAAATAAATGAGAAAATGTCACATACCATGTTTGTTTCTCAGAATCAGAATCCAGAATAATGAGATATATTACTGCTTTCGCAAATCCAGTGCCAAACATAAGTTGCTACCAACCATAGGTCACATTATTGAGTTGATTCGTTGTTGTGATGTGTCGAATTGATACATATGTTTTCATTTTCAGGCTCGATTGAAAACTTTCATTCGAGAATATGGAATTTACAATGAATGCAATGAGTTCCGTTATGAAAGATGGGATTTTTTTCCAATCCAAACAACCTTGTGAGATTTCGACTATCACAGCATATTCTACATTGTTCGAAAGTTGGTTTCCACAATGCCAGAAATAAAACGATTTCCACAGTTAGCTGGGTGTAACATCAAATATTGGCCAGTTCAATTCCATGCAATATACAGAGTGGTCAAACGAAAAGTATGCACCTTGTTTTTTTCCTTTTTTGTAACTTAACGCAAAAATGCTCAGACAGGTCAATTTTGCTTTTGAGGGGGACACAATTCAAATGTATTTTTCTTCCTGTGCTTTCAACCCCCAGCGAGGGTGAGTAACAACCTGAAAATTTTGAATGGAAAGTGGGGTCGAGTGATATATCATTCGAAAGGGCACGAAATTCTCTCTCCAATGATACCTAATTTGTTGTATTTCACTCAAACATGTAGGTATTATAAAAAAAGATAACTACAACCCAGTACTTTGAAATGAGTAATTGACTCAGTAGAATCCCACTTCAGCAAGTGCTGAAAATGTGACCCATTTGCTTCCATACAATAATACAGATTTTGTTCAAATCTATTCCTACCATTCTGTAGCATATCAGGTGTTATATGTCTGCACTCTGCTGTACTTCGTTGGCGAAGATCTTCTATGGGCTTGGGCTGCGTAGCAAAACATTCATTTTTCACGTGTCCCCAAAGGAAAAAGTCTAAAGACGATAAATCAGGTGACCTAGCAGGCCATTCGATGGGGCCTCTCCTTTCAACCCACCGTCCAGCTGACGGGTACTTTGAGTATGATACAATTCAACATGTCCTATAACAGCGACTTCCACTGCTTCATTTCTGATCGGTTTCCGTGGCTGGTGTTTCACATAACAGACAGATCCGGTATCGACAAACTCTTGGACTAACTTGGCAACGTACGAATAATTCACATTTTTCCCGGGATGATTGTTATTAAAGAGGCGAGCAGTAAGTCTAGCACAACTATTATGTTGATAATAAAGTTTAACAATTTCAACTCGTTCAGCAATGGAATAAACCATTTTCACAGTTAAGTTGAAATAATTTCGAACGCAACCGAACTGAATCACTGAACGTTTGCCTAAATTCTTTGTGTACACTTATCCGCTGCTGTTCTTTCAACCAAAAGAGGGCACGAGAGCAATTGAGGAATGTAGTAGTGGTCAAAATGCCGTTTTTTCCGCATTTTCATTAACACCAAAAATATCGAGTGAATGTTTTTGCTTTTTTTATAACTATTCAAGTAAATACAACAAATTAGGTATCATTGAAAAGATAATTTTGTGACCTTCCAAATGATATATCACTCGACCCCACTTTCCATTTAAAATTTTAGGGTTGTTACTCACCCTCGCTAGGGGGTTGAAGGTACAGGTAGAAAAATACATCTAAAATGTGTTCCCCTCAAAAGAAAAAAATTTACCTGTCCGAGCATTTTTGCGTTAAGTTACAAAAAAAGGAGAAAAGCAAGGTGCATACTTTTCGTTGGACCACATTGTATACAAACGTGAAGTGAAATTGAATGAGCTTGTTGAAAAATTCTGCACAGAGCTGATAGAACGAAACTTCCATTCTGTTCACTTTGGAAATGTTGGAATTCCAGGTTCAACAATACGCTCATCGTTAGTTTGGAGATTAGGGTGCTTTTCGATTGAATTCATTCCATATTCCGGAGCTTCAAACTCACAAAGTGATATAAAATCATGTTGAACAAACTCTAATATCCTTCCACGAACGAAATACTCATTCTTCGTTCAACAATGCTTTTGCAGTTGAACTGCGTACACGAGTAATTCTCCGCTAACAACGCCACAGACATGGCGTTATTCAAACTTTCCAGCAGCAAATTGAATGTAAACTAAAAACCCGAATCCCGTATGCACTCCTGCAAACCGACTGAAACTTACACGACCAACAATTGCCCATAAACCTCTTCGGAATATTACGGAGGCTTGCATTCGGTATAGACCAGGCGCCGACTGCATAGCAGTGGATAAGGACAGCGATTCATTATTCATCCGATCTTTATTAGATAGGTAGGTAGTGTTATTTAACAACGTAACATTATGAGAAACCAGCTGACCCGTGCCCACTTCGTTGAGAGTTATTTATTTTTGTGGTGCTGTAGTTCTCAGTACTGAGCTTTATCAAGTCCATCACAAAACCCATCTGACTTCTGGGAGCACTTGGAAAGAGTAGGAGTCGAAATTGTTATGAGACCCTTTTTTCAAAGCGATTAATTTAAATAAAATACTAAACACGTATTTCATCAATTCTGTAGAAGAATGTTTATGCAAAATTTGAAGTTGATTGGACCTAGGAATCACGTTGTCCCATATAAACTTTGACCCCGTTCTTCACCCCCTCAGAGGTGGAATTTCGAAAAACCCTTTCTTATCGAATGCCAATGTCATACTTTTGAACAATAATTTTGATAATTCACTCCATGAAATCTTCAGATAATCGGGAGAGTTATTTCCAGGAACAACAGTTTGATCGCGGGATTTTTTCCTAAGACCATCAATAGCTGACATATATACATTGTTTAAAAGAGCACAACATAAACTACTACAGAGTGGATGAATCGATTGGGATTCTTTTGTTTATATGCAGATTCACACGAAAGGGAAGCCCTGTAATGTGTAAAGAACACCGCGTGAATCAAGGGACAGGAGATAAGAATTAACATTCACTTTGAATTTTTGAAGTTTGGAAGCAGCAGGAGAAAGTTTCGGCAAGAAGTTCCAAAGCTCAGCTGTTTTATCGAAAAAAAGATCCCTGAGCAAGTGATGTACGACAGGTCTCCAAATTCACAACAAAGGGGTGGAAATTCTGTACTCGTCGAGTCATGTAGATATTGCCAAGGGTGGAACGATTGATAACAATGCAGAAGAGCACCGACCGTGAAACCGTGACGAGAGACAAGTCTCCGACCCTTCTATGATGTTCCAATGAAGTGGGCGAGTCTGAGAGCAAAGAATAACCATCAAGACGGATTGCCTTGCTCTGAATAGAATCGAGAAGCCTCAATGAATGTTTGGTGCCACAAATGAGAACTACATTCCAAGACAGCTCATATCTGAACCTTGTATATCATTAGAAGCTGACGAGAAGTATTTCTTCACACGAAATAGAAATCCAAGTTTCTGGGAAGCACCTTTAGCGATCGATCTCACATGGTTTTCCCATGAGACACTATTACTGATCGTAATTCTCAGCATCGAGATAATTGACTTGGTAGGAATAGTTACTCCTGACATTTGAATACTAGACAATGATCAATCGGCTTTCCTTGAGAAGAGACCTGCCTGGGGTTTGCTAGCATCGAATTCCACCAAGTTCATGTTACCTCATTCTTTTATTTTCACCAGGTCATCATTAATTTCATTGGCGTGGATGTTCCTTTGAATTTTTGTTTCTTCAGCTAGTAAAGGGACTCTGGAAGAGAAACTGGTATGAAGACACCGTGCTTCGAGAAAGCACCTGAACAAGATATATTTATGATACGAGCATTGTTTGTAGACGATACAATAAAGCGTTGGTCATCCAGTCATCAACCAGTATGATATTGTATAGGAAACAAGATTATCGGGATGAGTGCTATGCAATATATGGAAATCGGGCACAATAAGCTCAAAAGACGCAAGTGTTTCCCGGGGAATTGTGAGAAATGACAAGTCAAGCAGCTTGCATGGTAGACAAAACATTCACAAACAATATATACTTCCGTTTTCTACAACAATCAGGAAATTGTAATATTCACAGACGTTCGGGAGATAGACGATTGAAAGAAATTGACACCAGTATCAAACAATTCATGGGAATTATTATTGTATCGAATAATTTTTTCCAAGTCTGGAAAGCTATCCTCAACTCATTGATAATATATTTCTTCTTTTGTAGTTTTCACATTTCTCTTCTATCCACCCAATTTTCATGTATAGTTTCAGTCAACAACTGCTACAGGAATGTTGAGCAATACTTTCTGGTATATAAAAGTATGCTGTTCTCTATGTAAACTTGTTTCTGTATAATGTGATACCGATCTCCTAAGTTTTTGGCAGAAACATTCCTACTTTACTCAAACATAGATTCAATTTGTTACAGAACTAGCATCCCGCTTAGCTTCGCATGGGTACACAATGGTTATTGTGAGTTATTCCTAGGAGATAGACATATATCATCGTGGACTCTTCTGTAGATCTTATTGGGGTGTACAATACATTGGTTTGATCTATCTCCTAAGGTTCAGCTAGCGTTTTCAATGTAAACGCAGAAGAAGTATTTATTTACAACATCACATCAGAAAATTCTGAAATTATCAGTGTTTCTGTGCTATATTATGCATGTGTTGTTATACATCTGAACTTTTCTCTTGAATCACTTGAATTTATTTGAAAAAACCGCATCAAAATCCAATCCGAAATTTTAGAGATATAAGCATACATAGCGACAGACAGAGAGTGAAAAGCGAATTTGTTTTATACTATGTAGTGATAATATTTTTTCCCACTATCCATAATATAAATCTGTTATATTCTGAGTTGTTCTTATCTTCACAGTAGTTTGGTAGACTATTGAAAGATGTTCAAATATCTCGATGCTAGGAATCACGATCAGTGATAATCTCTCATGGGAAAACCATGTGAGATCGATCGGTAGAAGTGTTTCCCAGAAACTTGGATCTCTATTTCGTGCGAAGAAATACTTCACTTCTCGTCAGCTTCTAATGATCTACAAGGCTCAGATACGACCTGTCATATTCGATTCTATTCAGAGGAAGGCAATTCGTCTTGTTGGTGATTCTTCGCTCACAGACTCGCTCACTTCATTGGAACATCGTAAAAGGGTCTGAGACTTGTCTCTCTCCTATCGATACTTTCACGGTCGATGCTCTTCCGAATTGTTATCAACCGTTCCCCCCTAGGCAATATCTACACGGATGACACGACGAGTACAGAATTCCCACCCCTTTGACAAAATGGTTAAGACTTTCGCGGCAGAGGTTATTAGTATAACTACTCCTCTTCGGGCTTGAAGGCCGTCGTTCTTTGGAATTTCTTCCTGACGTTTCGCTAGCGCGAGTGGCCAGCTTCTTGAGAGGCTTATTCATCTCCGATGACTAAACAGTTCGATTTCTCAAGGCGTATTTATATTGGTGCAGGTAGTCTGGAGTGTTAATTACTTCTGTCGGGTTCATTATTGGTTGCCGCACTACCTGCTGTAATTTCATTAGTTATTCTTGATTTCTTCAGAATCGGATTCCAAATTCTGTTCAGACTCAACGCTTCTTCCTTTCTGTTAAAATTGTCCGCATGTTTTTGGATCTCTATTGCCTCCCGTACCAGTCGGCTATGGTAACCCTGGTTGGGGGCAATCAGTGTTGCATTTTCGAACAGAATCTTGTGGTCGCCCTCACTCAATGCGTGTTTTGCCACCGCCGATTTGTCGGTTTGCCCCAGCCTGCAGTTCCTTTGATGCTCTTTGAGCCTTGTACCCATGGATCTTCTCGTGGTACCGATGTAAACCTTCCCACAGGTGCACGGTATGCGATAAATCCCTGCCGCTGACGGTGGGTCTCTTTTGTCTTTAGCCGACCTGAGGCTTTGCTGGATCTTCTTGGTCGGCTTGAAAACTGTTTTTATGTTATATATCCCCAAGAGTTTTCCAATTCTGTCAGTGATCCTCGGGATATATGGCAGATATGCATTCGCAACTACCTGAGAGTCCTCCCTGTTATGAACCGTGGGACTCTTCGGTTTCATGGCCCTGTTGATCTCAGATACACTGTACCCATTCGACCTCAAGGTCACTTGAAGATGTTCCAGTTCCTGCTCTAGATGTTCTGGTTCACAAATTCTTCGAGCACGTTCAGTTAGGGTAGATATGACTCCTCTCTTTTGACTGGGATGGTGGTTCGATAGTGCGTGCAGGTACCTATCCGTGTGCGTGGGTTTTCGGTATACTTTGTGGGTTAGTCTAGCGCCACATCGTTCAATCAGAACATCTAAGAAGGCTATCTACTGGTTCTGTTAAATGAAATTACAGCAGGTAGTGCGGCAACCAATAATGAACCCGACAGAAGTAATTAACACTCCAGACTACCTGCATCAATATAAATACGCCTTGAGAAATCGAACTGTTTAGTCATCGGAGATGAATAAGCCTCTGAAGAAGCTGGCCACTCGCGCTAGCGAAACGTCAGGAAGAAATTCCGAAGAACGACGGCCTTCAAGCCCGAAGAGAAGTAGTTATACTCCCACCCCTTTGTTGCGAATTTGGAGACCTGTGGAATCTCTCTTGCTCAGAGATCCTTTTTTTAATAGAACAGCTGAGCTTTGGAACTCCTTGCCGAAAAAGGTTTTTCCTGAGGCTTACAAACTTTGAAAATTCAAAGTGAATGTTAATTCGTATCTCTCGTCCCTTGATTCACGCGATGTTCTTTGAACATTACAGGGCTTCCCTTTCGTGTGGATCTGCATATAAAAAAAGTTCTTTGAAATAATACCGATGAACTCGTGAAAAGGATCCTCCGCACTGGTCTATAACTAGTCTATAACCGTTAGGGATGTCATGCAGGTCTGCACCCGCCATTCATTACTCGAGAAGCCCATCGAAGTAGGTCCTGAATAATCTGAACCGGTCGTTTCAGAGCGGCCGATTCGGCATTCAAGAGCGTTTTCTGGCCTTGACTCGGGACTGAAATAGCGGCCCCGTTTCTATCCTTAACCGGAAACTGAATGGAAATTGAACGAGGCGTATTAACTGGACCGATTCCCGGCGAAGACAATGGGTTTCACCGACTGGGTGGTCGGCATCCGTGAACCGACAGATAGATGATTATTGGACTATTTATTCCTAGAGTGGGGAATTACTCGAATTACCATACCACAGATAACAGAAAAGTTGAGAAAGAGAATAACATACTTGTGTGATTCGAAAACAACCGAAAGGAGAATGTATCAGAGCAAATGGTACAGAGCTTTTCAACAATCTCTTTATTTCTTTCTGCGGATAACACGAGTATTCCTAATTCAAGCAAAGATATTGAAGAATTGATATCGAGCTCAGAAAGTATGATGAATGGCATTCTAGACTGGTTCATAGCAAATAAACTCCTGATCAATTTCAATAAAACATTTGGTATGATTATACACCCAGATGAGTCTTGTGAACATCCTGAAATTGTTACAAAAGAGGGAGCATTGAAGCCAACCACAGAAACGAAATTCTTGGGATACATTCTCGATGAGAGGTTGGACTGGAGGATGCATATAGCAGCGATGAATAAAAAGCTAGCTAGTGCCATATATGCAATCAAAAATATTAAAGATGAAGCGAATTTCAACGTAGCAAAGACGGTATATTACAGTTATTTTCAGAGCACAATTTCTTATGGTATCAAGTTTTGGGGAAACTCAGTGGAAAACACCTCCACATTTATTATACAGAAAAGAACAATTCGTGCTCTTTCGGGCCTACGAAGATCACAGTCATGTAAAGAACATTTCTTCAATTTGAAAATATTCACATTGATATTGAAAGTAGCCACAGCTGCTTTCAAAAGAAAACGAAATTTTATGAAATATTCAAAAAATGAACAATTTGTTCAGGCCAGCCTCAACTTACCTACACTGTAGGTTGACGGACTAACACCTATTAGAAAACAACTACTCCCCTGGCTAATACCACGAAGGGCATTGGATTACATCCAACAAATTTTATGAAATTTCGTGACATTCACAATCACAACACAGGTAACAAAGATATAATTATATTACATATTAAATATGTATTTTTATGAGTTCATCAAGTTTCTTGGAAAATTAAATTTTTCTGTCTGTCTGTAATGCACAGAACAAAAATGCAGATTTCTGTATCGTCGAGTTGGGGGAAGATTTTCCATACTTGGATCGATTGTTACAAACCAAACCAACGAATAATGAGAATATATTGTGCTACCGAAACTACAACACATCTCTCACTTATTGGTGTGGTAGATCATTTTTCTTATAATCTATTGAAAGTGACATAATGCTGAACAGCCTCATCATCATAATTTGACAAAACATCTATCATTTTGGGTTTTTGACATGTTACAGTGTTGAGTTGAACTTGCCGATACTGGAATTATATATTTAACGAGAAAATATCATAGTTTCACTAACAATGGGGATAACTCCATCTTGTTTAGGAAGCTACTGTGTATTGGAACACGTATCGTGGATTTGTAAACTCATTGTTAGTGAACTGTGAACTTTTTCGTTACAGTTCAGACGAAAGTGTCAAATTTGCTACACCACAGATTACAGAAACTAGTTGAGATAGAAAACAGCATACTTGTGTAATTCAAAAACTATTGCGCCATATTTATGTAATGGTTATTGACCCCAGCTTCACATAGAGAAGAATATAGAGAATGGAAATGTAGATTTCTGTATTATCGACGAGTTGAGGGCAGATTTTTCTGTTTTGAATCAATCGACACCAATCAACAATAAATGCCACCGAAACTACGACACATCTTACATTATCAGACACATGAATAGCAAAATGTCAAAATAGTATAAATGGTAACGAAGGGCCTATTCCTTTTAGTCCACTTCGAAGTTTATAGTTGAGAAATCAATCAGAATAATTAGAAGTAACAGACGAAGTCCATAGCGGTCCAAAAAACTCTTAGTAGTTAGCTTGGATTGTGAAGTATATAAAAAGCTAACCCGTCTTTAGATTTAGTAATGCTTCTTCCCCTGGAGATGCTAACCTTGTTATGGAAACGCGCAACGAGTGCGATAATATCAGTTTGGTGTTTAGGGTAATTGAACTCTACAAAAAGTTTCATGGCAATTGATCTCTACAAACAGTTTTCAACTTCCATAATAAAAATTCCAATCTCATCGTTTATATATTACATTATTTCATATCTTGAGTGTTCATATATGCTTCCTTTAGTTTATGTTCTATGAATCTTTGCATTACTTCATCTCAAGTTCACATGAACTCAGCTTTTCCCTTGGCACTATTCGCGAAATTGTAAGATCGTGTTACATGTCAGATTGACATCAAATTCACTTGACACCATCGTGGAAGTCTGCTTTCCATTAGCTCCACTATCCTCTGATTGAAAGTAAGCGCCTTCAGTGGATGTTGACCTAACCTTTCGAGTTTCGCGCGGAAACCTTACGTTTGTTGATATGTTCACCTGTTTTTAGTTACTTTCACCAACAAATAATAGAGAATACTTCACGATTATGGAAGGTGAATAATCAGAAAATTCAGTAATTGAGGAGAAAGCTTCTATAACCACTTACAAATCACGTGGTTTTCTTGACATATATAGGAAGCATGAATCAAAGAGCAATAGCATATTTAACTATACAGTGTGGTCCACTAAGTCTGCAACAAATGGGAAACTTTTTTATTATCGATTTCTCAGAAAATTTTTTTCTTGACAAAAGTTGGTGCATGTTCCTAAACTATACCAAATGTATCTAAAATGGCTTTATGACAATCACCATACAGGATAGGCCAAAAAATATAAATTTCGTTCAAGAGTAAAGTACCCTTATTTCAGAAAATATAGAAATATGTTGGGGAGAAAAGTTGCTTAGAATTGAAAGTTATGTTCAGATACGAAGTCATGGCCTGCTATTCGAATTTTTTTTCTTTTGGAAAATTTTGAATTACCCCCGTGTGATACATATTTTTACTATTTTGATTCAATATGTATTTGAAGTAGCTACAGTCAAATCGGTTTGGAGTATTTCTTATCAAATTGAAGTGAATTTGTATAATTTACATGGATTTGTATTTTTTTAGGTGACCGTCAACTTCTTGTTTGTTGCAACGATATTTAACAGAACTCTAAAATAACACAAATATTTTTATGTAGTTAGTAAAGTATTTGCCTCGTTCAAAAAAAGTATTTGTGTTATTTTAGAGTTCTGTTAAATATCGTTGCAACAAACAAGAAGTTGACGGTCACCTAAAAAAATACAAATCCATGTAAATTATACAAATTCACTTTAATTTGATAAGAAAAATACTCCAAACCGATTTGATTGTAGCTACTTCAAATATATATTGAATCAAAAGAGTAAAAATATATATCATACGAGGGTAATTCAAAATTTTCCAAGAGAAAAGAAAATTCGAATAGCAGGCCATGACTTCGTATCTGAACACAACTTTTAATTCTAAGCAACTTTTTTCCTCAACATATTTCTATATTTTCTGAAATAAGGGTACTTTACTCTTGAACGGAATTTATATTTTTTGGCCTATCCTATATGGTGATTGTCATAAAGCCATTGCAGGTACACTTGGTATAGTTTTGGAACATGCACCAACTTTTGTCAAGAATAAAATTTTCTGAGAAATCGATAATAAAAAAGTTTCCCATTTGTTGCAGACTTAGTGGACCTCACTGTATATGACCTGAAGAGGAATACATTCGTAATAATATTTCACTCAATAAAATAACATTTTATTTTCAGTATCGCCAGTGACTACTCCGTTTCGAAGCTGGAAAATATACAAACGATGCATTTTTTCTTTTTGTGTGAATGCATTTTTCCTTTTTGTGTATGAATTGTATCCGGTGATAAATGAAGGTGAAGTTGCCGCTGCAGTGTTCTGTGATCTATCAGACTTTCGACTGTGTGAACCACGGAGTACTGATGCAGAAGCTTTGAGACGCAAGAAAAATATTTTTGACATTATCAAGGATAACATGTCGGAGGTAAAAAAATCGTGATTCAGATGAATTAGCTATTAATTTGGCAAAAATCAATATTATATCATTTGGGGCTGAAATAGATAGGTTGGTTATGGTCAATGAGGTAATAAAAAACACAAATACAAAATTTTCTAGATATCCAAATAGATTGCATGTTTCAGTCTCATGCAAAAAGCTTTCCTCTGATGTTATGCTGTTAGAATTACATCAAATGAAATTGGCCTTTCTGCTGCAAAAGTTTTCTACCACTCTCTAGTGAAATATCATTAGGTATATGAAATCCCATTCTGAGGAGTGTGCAGTAATTAGTATTTATATTGCAGAAATGTGGACTGAAATGTTTGTGCAAAGCGAAAATACTTCACCCATGTAAACCTTTTTTTTGTTGAACACAAAATCTTAACAGTTTCGACAATCTATATAATAGATACCGTGTGCCTAATTAATGAACACCTCAAGAAATTTTATAGGGCCATGCTACTCGCCAGGCGGGCAACATTAAGCTACCAATTACATCATCAAGTCTAGTTGAGGACTTGATATTTTATGGAGGCTGCAAGATATACAATAATTTCCCTATGAAAACTTCAGATGATAAATCAATTTGCTACATATACACTGATAGTGCACAAGTACTTTATTATATAATCAACCAGAGGAACTTGGTACCAAGAAATACAAAATGATAGTAGTAATTTTTCTTCAACAGGTCTTTAATAACATTATTTACAGAGACCTTCGTTTTCAAGTCATTTCTTTCCTTATGATGTATTTCAAACAATTCTTATTTCTAATGGATTATGTTGTATGGTGTCCCGACAAGGCATTTATAGCTAGTTTTCTAATAATAACTGTCTGTTGATATTTGAAGATTATGATATTTGGTGTACAGCAGTTTCACTACTATGGTTCTGGTTCGAAGGCCGTCGTTCTTTGGAATTTCTTCCGAACGAAGGCCTTCAAACCCGAACCATAGTAGTGATACTGCAAACCTCGGCCGCGAAAGCCTTAACCATTTTGTCATTCGGTGTACTTTTCTATTCTTTATGAGTAATGTTTGTGATGCTTTGTATCTTTGATTTTTATATTTTTGCTCTATACAATATTATAGGACACGCTTTATCGATAATAATTTCTGTTCTTCAGTCAATGAAGTATATTCTGCCTCTCTCTTTCCTTCTCTCCGTCTCTCTCTTCCTCTCTTAATCCAGGCAACCAGAAAAAAAGATTCTTGGCTCCTCAGTGGCTGTATGGATAAATTATGGAGATACACCAAACATTCAACTAGAAAGAATATTTTTTGCTGATTTTTCTGTCATTTTTCTGCAGAAATTATTCGTTCCAAGTATATTTCTTTGGAATAGAAAGCCAGCAAATAGTTGGTCGATTTTTCAAATCGCATTCAGTCACATTTCCATAACGAATACAATCATCCGGTTCATGGAATCAATTCCAAGTTATCACTTTTTCAGGCGACATGGAAATCCCCTGCTTTGTTATTCATGATCTCGACCAAAACGTTGCATTAAATTACGAGGAAATACGAGCAGCAGTGCAATAAAAGAATTTCCTTTGAAATATGAGTTGGCAAACGCATTAATATTAACGCCACAGTTAACCTAACCGTCATTTGGCCGGAATCCTCGTCAGGCTCGCGCCAGATTGTGATTAAATTGCTCTAGATTAAGATATAATGTGGAGTTATACGCGGGGCATTTCGTTTCATTACATTTTTAAATGGTTATTGTGGATGAAAGAGCAATATTGTGAATACTAATTAAAACGAAACATTACCCGACGATGTAACACGTTTCGAAAGTTTATGAGTCCAGTTTATTGAAAACGCACTCCTTGTTTTAGTGGAGATAAAATCATAGTTTCAAATGAGGGATGCAATGATGAGGGTAATATTCATATACCTGCGGCAAATATGTGAGAATGAAAAGTTCACTTATATTTTGATATCTTTTCGAATGGAGGAGATAAAACAATTAATCAAGATTAAAATGGCAAGGATTGTAGAATTTTTAGGCAGTTACTATTATTTTCATCCCGATATACAGCGAGCAGGTTGGAAAATTCGAATACACGTCGGGTTTCGTTTTCAGATGCGCATTTTTTTTCGAGATCCCTCGTTCGGTAATAGGGAAACAATTGAATGGCCAGCAAGATTTACAAACCTTACCCTAGTGTATTTCAATAGTAGTTCTCAAACACACGACTCACGATAATGATATCTCTTTATTTCGCCATCTAAGATAAACCAGTGACTTATTGGCTTTTGTTTCTCATATTTGGCAGCATTCAATCGAGAAATCCGAAGAAACGATAGCTGTTGCACTCAATATTTCAAAAGCGTTTGATGGAGTTTGGGGCATTGGGGTCTCCTTTCTAAAATGCCGTTTATGGTTTGCTTCCTCAATAGTGTGCCTTTTTGAAGAGTTTCTTGTCTGATAGGTCTCTGTATGTGGTTGTTGATGGTGGATCTGATATTCTCTCGATAAATGCAAGGGTTAAACAGGGTTCAGTTCTGTCGCCCACTTTGTTTCTGCTTCATATCAATGATTTGCTCGAGAAAACGTCTTGTTCAGTACATAGTTTTGCGGACAACAGTACACTTCATACTTCCAGAGTCCCTGTACAAGCTCGAGAAACAAAAATTCAAAGAAACTTTAACGTCAATAAAATTGACGATGTTTTGTTAAAAATGATAGAAGGGGGTAACATGAACTTGGTGGAATTTAATGCTAGGGAAACCCAGGCATGTCTCTTCTCAAGGAAAGCCGATCTATCATCATCTAATATTCAGATGTCAGGAGTGACTATTTCTACAAAATCAAGTATCTCGATGCTAGGAATAACGATCAGTGATAATCTCTCATTGGAAAACCATGTGAGATCGATCGCTGAAAGTCCTTCCCAGAAATTTGGATTTCTATTTCGTGCGAAGAAATACTTCACTTCTCGTCAGCTTCTAATGATCTACAAGGCTCAGATACGACCTGTCTTGGAATATAGTTCTTATGTGTGTAGTTCGGCACCAAAACATTCATTGAAGCTTCTCGACTCTATTCAGAGAAGGGGAAATCGTCTTGTTGGTGATCCTTCGCCCACAGACTCGCTCCCTTCATTGGAACATCGTAGAAGGGTCGGAGACTTGTCTCTCTTCTATAGATACTTTCACGGTCGATGCTCTTCCGAATTGCTATCAATCGTTTCCTCCTTGGCAATATAACGGATGACTCGACGAGAACAGAATTCCCACCACTTCGTTTTGAATTTGGAAATCTGTCGAACCTCTCTTGCTCAGGGATCTTTTGTTAATAGAACAGCTGAGCTTTGAGAACTCCTTGCCAAAAGAGGTTTTTCCTGAGGCGTACAAACCACAGATTCAAAGTGAATGTTAATTCGTATCTCCTGTTCCTTGATTCTTGAGGTTTTTCTTTTCACATTAGAGGACTTTCTTCTCGTGTGAATCTGCATATATGAAAAAAACATCGTACATTTCTTCCAGATGTGAAATATTTTCGTAACTCTATGTTTTCTATGATATCAACTGATATTCTGCTCTTGAGAATTTTAAACCAGTCATTCCTTACAATGGAATTCAACTTCAATTTTGGGATGACTTATAGTTATTATTCTTTTTGGGAGAAAAACCAATCACAGAACAGACGAAATGAATTCAGAAATGGAATAGCCGTCTTTTCGCGCCCAGGGACATATCAAAATATCAAATAAACTACCTTAGTACTACGTACTAAATGACTAAATTCAAAAAGGCATCAGGAAGTTTTTCACAAACCGAAGTATAGTACTACCCCAACGATTTATCTGACGAATCTTTC
This sequence comes from Zygogramma bicolorata, assembly GCA_032362365.1. Lineage (NCBI taxonomy): Eukaryota > Metazoa > Arthropoda > Insecta > Coleoptera > Chrysomelidae > Zygogramma > Zygogramma bicolorata. Next base: position 99,800 of record JAVJAQ010004348.1, on the reverse strand, counting down.
TTATAAATTCCATCTTCGAAGGAAACTGATAATATAAGGGTTATCATTGATTTAAAGTATATCTTCAATTTTTTCCTGATCATCACATGTACTCAAAAACTGTCAAAAGTGTATGAGTCGCCCTCCTAACTTCAGACGGGTTGCAAGCTTCCAAATCAAAATCTTAATCATTATCATATCAATTATCGCTCATTTTTTGTTTTATTAACAATTTCACCTGGATTTTGGATACAGCGTCGTCTGAAAGAGAAGTCAAATATCGTTTTAGTTTGTTCGACTACTGGATCCTAGGCTACTTTATACATCGGAATTTCAATAATTTTCCTAATAAACACGATGAGTGACACTGCTGCTCCCTCAGCGTAATTTAAATTCTGTATTGATAAAATATGTTGTAAGTAACTTTCCGGACGAGTGAAAATAAAGGTCACTTTTCATGGGAATAGAGAGGGCGATATGTGTCACTTCCCTAGGTAGTTGTAGGAAGAATATTTTTTCTTCAAGCTTGCGTGATTCACCCTCTACCCGTACGCAATTCAGTTTGGAAAGTGTCATTTTCCCACACTATTGCGGGAAAAGTTTTCCCACACTAGTGCGGGAAATTTTTTCCGACACGTGCGGAAAAAACATATATATGATATCCTTGTAAAATATAAGTGGTGGGTGACAAAATATGAAAGTTCAAGCTTTTTTGTTGCAATACTAAGTGAGTTCGTTCAAAATCATCCATCATTTTGCACTATTTATTGAAAAAATGAACAAATATTGATAAATGAAAATGTATTGTTATGAAAATCACCCTATATATATAGGCTTTGATTGATCTGATAACGAGTAGGTAACAATTGATGTTGTCATGCCGATCAATACACAAATTTGTTTGTAATTGTCAGAGTGACAGACAAAGCGTTACTTATATAAAATTTTCGATTCAGTGAAATTGCCACAATGGATTATTCATCTGATGAAGAACTTCCACAAGGAATCGTGCAAGCAGCGACAGATGTGAACTTAGAGTTATTGCCAACGAAATCTAAACAAAGGTATGAGAAGCAATACACGAGTTTTATTGAATGGTGCAACAATAAAAAAGTGAAAACACCAAATAAAGAAGAAGTATTCTTGGCTTATTTTCTAGAAATGTCTGAAACATGGAAGCCGAACACTTTATGGGCAAGATATTCAATGTTGAAGAGTGTATTCAAAGTAAAGCAAAATTTGGATATTAGCAAATTTTACAAAATAATTGCATTCATTAAAAGACAGAATGTCGGTTTTCGACCGAAAAAGGCCAAAATCTTCACTCAAGAAGACGTTTCAAAATTTATGACTGAAGCACCCGATGACATATACCTCATGATTATGTTAGTAGCAATTTTTGGATAAGCTGGTGCTTGCAGACGAGAAGAGCTGACAAAACTCACCATTGACGACATAGACGACAAAGAAAACCTGATAATTGTTAATATCAAGGATTCCAAAAATCATTCCTCTAGATCCTTCGTGATATCTGAAGAAGCAAATGATGGTTATTTTTTGAACGTATATAGAAATTATGTACATTTACTCCAAAAGAGACTCCTCACCGTCGTTTATTCTTGTAAGCGACTGCTTACCCGAACTCCGCTTCGCGTCGTTCGGGTTATCGGCAGTCGCGTGCGGGAAAGAATAACTTTCCGCACTTGTTAGAAAAATTACTATCATTTACGACCATCTATGTAATGCTGTCATTAAAGACGTCATTGAAGGTTGGGAAGTGTCACATTACACACCTCTACCTCCAGCTCTCATTTCTTCTATTCTAGACTTTATCTGTCATTTATTGACTTTATCTGACATTTATTTATATTGGTGACAATTGTATACCCCGTAGTCACGGTAACAATATATCTACTCGATTATTCTAAGAAACCCGCGTTATTTGTCGTTAAATTATCATTTCAAATATGTTCAGAACGAAACAGATATTTTTTAATTCTAATCAGAATATGATGGTTGTAAATGAAATAGTATACAAACTGTCTCGAGATCATAGCTTACCTCGACGCTTTGCGTCTCTGTCATCTAACTGATCTTACAACAGGAATGAATCACTTTCCACCTTGGTGTGTAATATAGTATTTTTTTCCAGAATCGATAAATTGGGCTAGAAAGGGTTAACCCACTCTGTAGGTACAAAGACACTGACTCGTTCAATCCCCATACGAGGTTTCCAATTCCGAGATCCTTCTGATGATACCACCGACCCAGATGGGATCTTTGGAAAGAAACACCGCCTTGTCGATGTCCTCCGATCAATCCGTGATCCCCATTATCTCGGAGTCAGCACTCAGCATATACGGCCCGATACCATGCATGATACGTTCGGTTGGCAGCCCTGCCAGGAAATAAATCTCGCAGGAATGGAGCTCTCAAAGGCAACCGCAACATATCCGGTCGAGTCGATGATGTCGAACTGACCCCTTTTAGTTAACCGGAAGTCGTCTGATGAACGGAGTAGGAATCCTCGAGAGATGTGTTCACGGAATGCACGGCATGGGGGTCTACGGGGTATTCGTTCCACCCTGGACGCAGTCTTGCGGAAAAGTTGGTCGCATTAAGGGACAATTCATACATCTCTTACTTAGCCCTAAATCTTTTGATGTCAGCTATAGTCCATGCTATGACCATTTTCCCGTGTATTTATCCCATACAGCACCGAATCGCATAAAAATTTGGATTCAGGATCTACATACACTCTTTTTTCAAAATCTACCCTGTGCCGAGGGTTGCTCTCTCCCTGGGGGTCGATGCCACCCCTTCTTGGGGTTTAAAAAATTTTAATTGGAAATGAGTGCGGAAATCAATAGATTGACTGATTCTAAGCACATTTTGTTCAATGAAGTTTTTTCTGAAATGCAATACTTTTCGACTTATTCGCGAGTGAAATCGTCGGTTTTCAGGAAAAAAACACGTTTTCAGATCCTTTTTCGCGAATAACTGGAAAATAATGCATCTAATCGAAAAACCTGCGGAGAGCAAAATTATAGCTTTTGAAAAAAAAAGGCCATTGTTCATTTGTGATGTATGCAAATCCACTACAAACTAAATAATTGCTTGTTGAAAGTTGATTGGTATTTTCAAACGCCAAAATGGAAAGTTTCTTCGTACAATAACCAAAAACCAATGCATTTTTCGGGAAAAACTAATTCGAACTTTTTTGAAGTCCTTTGAAAATCCTTTATTTTTGTTATTTATAAAAGTTTCTAGCATCAAAACTGACCGAGGTATGAAAGAAATAATGTTGAATCCTATTTTTTCCTTGGAAAAAAATTGTGAATAACTCATCTTCTCTCTCCCCCCCATTGGAAAAAATCGTTGCCTAGTGGAACTATATGTATATATACATATATAATATACATATAGTTCCACTAGACCTAAAATATAGTTACTATGTGTATTCTTCAATATACTAATGTACATACTCTAATTTCTACAAAAATTGTTTTTGGTTTTTTCCCATAACTCGCTTAGTCTTCAAGCAATCAAATCCACTAAAGGAGCATTTTGTAGCTTTTTTCAAGAGCTATAAGCTCATTCACATTATTTTTTGTTTCAGATTATATTTTTGAAAAGGTTCATGCTGAAAGAGCTCAAAAAAGGTACTTTGCGCGAAACCTCACAATATTTAACTGGCCATATCTTACTCTATTTTCATCCTGCAGAAAAAATGGAACACTGAAATTTTCAGAGAAGACTAGCCTTCAATTTTGTTCTCTGAAAATTTTTGCATGTGATCAATACTTTTCGACTTATTTCGAAGAAATTGTGATTTTTCGCTGAATCACGTATATGATTTTGTCTCTTCAATCTCAATTTTTTCCAAAACTACGTACTTTCAATTGATGAAAAACTCAGAACTCATTGAAGGAACATGAATGAAGTCAATTATGGAGTAACAACGATTTTTTCCAAAGCGGGGAGAAGAGAGGATGAGTTATTCACAATTTTTTTTCAACGAAAAAATAGGATTCAACATTATTTCCTTCATACCTCGGTCAGTTTTGATGCCAGAAACCTTTATAAATAACAAAAATAAAGGATTTTTGAAGGACTTCAGAAAAGGTCGAATCAGTTTTTCCCGAAAAATGCTTAGGTTTTTGGTTATTGTACGTAGAAACTTTCCATTTTGTCGTTTGAAAATGCCAATCAACTTTCAACAAGCAATTATTCAGTTTGTAGTTGGTTTGCATACATCACAAATGAACAATCACCTTTGTTTTTTCAAAAGCTATGATTTTGCTCTCCGCAGGTTTTTCGATTAGATGCATTATTTTCCAGTTATTCGCGAAAAAGGATCTGAAAACGTGTTTTTTTTTTTGACTGAAAACCGACAATTTCACTCGCGAATAAGTCGAAAAGTATTGCTTTTCAGAAAAACTTCATTGAACAAAAAGTGCTTAGAATTAGTCAATCTATTGTTTTCTGCACTTATTTTCAATAAATACTTTTTTCACCCCCAAGAAGGGGTGGCATCCACCCCCAGGGAGAAAGCAACCCTCGGCACGGGGTAGATTTTGGAATAGAGAGTAAGTAGAACCCAAATCCAAATTTTCATACGAATCGGTGCTGTATGGGATAAATACACAGTTTACACTTTTTTCACCGTCATAGACTGGAGTACTAGTTCCACACTCTATTTGAAAAAATTAGGTGTTTATTAATCATATGCAGCCTGAGTAATAATTTTAAGATTGAGGAGAAAATGAAACAGTCGTAGTTCTTCAAATGCTCCTACCATTTTTCATATGCAGATTCCCACGAAAGGGAAGCTCTGTAATGTTCAAAGAACATCGCGTGAATCAAGGGACAGGAAATAAGAATCAACATTTACTTTGAATTTCTGAAGTTTGTAAGCCTCGGGAAAAACCTCTTTCGGCAAGGAGTTCCAAATCTCAGCTGTTCTATTGAAAAAAGATCCCTGAGCAAGAGAGGTTCGACAGGTTTCCAAATTCACAACAAAGGGGTGGGAATTCCCTATAAAGAGTACTGTCGTCGGCAAAACTATGTACTGAACAAGATGTTTTCTAGGGCAAATCATCGATATGGAGCAGAAACAAAGTGGGCGCCACATGGAAATATCATTTGATGCATTTTTTCTCCTTACGGACGTCGCAACTTGATATTCTCTTGATTACCTATGCATAATGCCAGAAGATGGCGAAAAAATCAGAAAAATAAGTGATTTTTTTTTGTCAATATCGCAGATCATGCATATTTTAATGATTATATCAATGATCAAACTTCCACTGACCTATTGTCAACTAACTCTATTCTGAAGCTTCATAACCTTTCTTTGAATATTTCAGTAAAACCATCGTTTATAGATATATAGTTAGTCGACCTTATGGAAAAATCATTTGAAGGGATGGATCCAAATCCATTTTACACAGGCAAGCAATGGTCAACACAAAAAATTCCCCTATTTCACCCTTCAGAGTAAAAAACTTTATCGTGCACTGTCAAGTTAATGGAGATATCGAGATTATTTTGTAGATGGCGTAACAAAAAAAGTTTCAAATTTTACACAGACATTAACTAACTATATCTCTATAAACAATGCTCCTCCAATGACGTCTGAAATCAACTTTTTTTCATGTGAAATAAGGACCAATATTGAAACAGAGATGGCCTTCACATATTTTTGATCTCGGTTTGGTTTTTGAGAAGGAACGAGGGTAAAACTTCGGTCGCATTGAGCCTTTGAATATAAAAAAAATCTTGAGGAACGTACGTATCTCGGCCATTTCAAAAATAAATAGATAGATATAATGAAAATAGAATATTATACATGACGATAAAATGCTTCATCGTCTTGTATAATGAATAACTTTCTTATAATCTTACAACTCCTCGAAAAAATTTCTATTCGTTATAAAAGAAAACACTTTTGGTACAGATTTTTCATTCAAGTTGACGAATACTTGAGACAAATGATATGCAGAAAGAATACTTGCATAAACAACTCTGTTATGCTTTGGAATTCTCATTCACCTTATTCACAGTAACTTCGGCGTCCAGTGTGTTGGAACAATTGGGGAGCATGTTGTTCCATAATGATAACCTACTCACTTCAGTGAGTTATTCTAGTTGCTTGCTGAAGTTCCTCAGAAAGCGGTTAATTAAGTTAACCCTTCGGTTGATTCACATACAACATTGTACGAAACTTCTTACTACTAATCAATTTCAATTTTGGCAAGTTTCAATGTGAAATTGCGTTGGAAACCTTATCATAACTGAGGGTTGCTTGATGCCTCGGAAAGGAATTTCCAACACTCATTTAGTGTCTGAAGCATGCATTGAACTGTTATATCATTATCAATTGGTTTATTTTAAGAAAGCGGCCCATTCTTTGTTGATTCTTCTATCTTCCAAAAGAGTTCCATCCACTGGTTCAAGTCTGATATTTTCCATTCCATCCATAACACAGATGAAGAAAAGACACAAACGTCAGTACAGTCGAACCTCAAGGGGCTTATGGCTGTATTCATTCTGACTTTCATGCCTGAAGCATTGCGTGAAATGGCAGTCTCCTTAAAATGCTTGTTTTATCCACATCGCAAACTGCAGTCGATTTCAATACCCCTACTACATACTTTGCACGATCCCAATACTTCTTTTCACTTACACAATACCATATCAACTATAGCATTACTGTTTAGCGTTACATATCGAACTCCAAATTTGGCGCCTGTTATTCTTCGGCATTTCGTTGGCAGCACTCCCGATGTTGCCGCAATAAATTTGAAGTCTGTTATTTACCAATTGACAATTATTGTCATTCAAAAGTGATCTATGCTTCTTCAGAAACTATCAGTCTCATGCTCTTCTTAAAAATACCAAAAGATTTCAATTGAAAACAGCAACTTTTCGGAGTAGTTTGAAAATCTGCCTTTTCACATAGATAGATAGATAGATAGATACTTTATTGGTGTTTCACAAGATTTTTTCACACAAGTCAGGTACAGGCCAGCACATCAACTAGAATTTTAAACAATTGAAAATTACACAAATACATGAACATCAATAAAAATTGGTTAATATTAAACAAGATAGTTTGAAATATCACCAAAATTGTTTTTAAAATAGTCATCGTAAGAATGAAAACATTTTCTAATTAGGTACTTTTTCATAATTTTTTTGAATCATTGCTGAGATCTTCAATGGAGGTTGGCAATCTATTGAACATTTTCGGGGCAAGATACTATTAAGTTCCTCTGTTTAGTGTCATAACTATGCAGATCGCCGTGCGACGTAAAAAATGATTTATGTGTGTGAGCAAATATTAGGCATTCATATATGTATAAAGAAGACAAAGTCAGGATTTGAAGGACTTTAAAAGCATGGTTGGGGGTTACCATAGCCGACTGGTACGGGAGGCAATAGAGGTCCAAAAACATGTGGACAATTTCAACAGAAAAGAAGAAGCGTTGAGTCTAAACAGAATTTGGAAACCCACTCTGAGGAAATCAAGAATCACTAATGAAATCAGGGCAGGTAGTGCGGCAACTAATAATGATGATTATTTCCCAAACCCGACAGAAGTAATTAACACTCCAGACTACCTGCATCAATATAAATACGCCTTAAGAAATCGAAACGTTTAGTCATCGGAAATGAGTAAGCCTCTGAAGAAGCTAGCCACTCGCGCTAGCGAAACGTCAGGAAGAAATTCCAAAGAACGACGGCCTTCAAGCCCGAACAGAAGTAGTTATAGGTTTGGTATTGAACGGATAAGGGAATTTCACTGGGAACACACTGTGAATTTCGCTACATTGAACACCAACTTTCAACAATTTTCAGTTCAGACGTGATTTCAACGTCATCTACGAATGATAGATAACCGCATTTCAAATAATTAGTTCAATCGTTAATGAATAAAGTGAACAAAAGTGGTCCAAAATTCAACCCTTGTGGAACTCCAGACGATATGATGAATGGAACCGAAGAAAAACCAACTTGAGAAACGTAATCAACTCTATGCTCAAGATATGAAGAGTCATAATTGTATGACCCAATCCGCTACTGGTTGACATACGTAATAAAATTGTATGATCCAGGGCATGGCCCAGCACTTCAGGTTGACTGACAGTCATTCGACATCTGAAGTTAAGCAACGCCGAGCGCGGTTAGTACTTGGATGGGTGACCATACAGGGAAATACCGTGTCGAAAGCCCGTACAGCTGCAGCGGAATAGCATATCATAGCTCGCAGACGATATATCAATGAGCACAAGATATATTGAGGTTATGCCGTCCTTCGGAGGGGACGTAAAGCTGTCGGTCCCGAGTCCATGGATGTTGGGCTCGTTAAAAATCCCTACCTCGGGTTGGAATACTAGAGGATTCGGCAAAATTTCCGGTTGGGGGAAGTGTGCTCACCGGCGTCGGTGATTGGCCTTGGTAGCGGAAATAGGCCGACGTTAAATAAAGAATAAAAAAAAATTGTATAATCGAAATTTCGAAGGCCTTGGCAAAGTTACAGATGATTGACAGTAGCCAATAATTTTCGATATCATCCTCATTCCTAGATTTGAGTACCACTGCTCGTTATTATGTGTCTGGAAAAATAGACTGATTTTTTTCAACATAGTGTTTCTGAGAGAACCAAATATAAGGATGAAAATCCTCTAAAATGAATATGCCGAAAAAATTGACTGATACTACTCCACACTTACTTAGCTGAAGCCATATTAATCGATATTCGTTTTCCACATCTGTACATCAGGTAGTCTCTTGTGAAAATCCTTGAACTATCTTGAATGAACTACATACCTAATGAAATGGTACAAATCGTCCTACTGAATTCCAACTGAATGAAACGCTATGAAGAGTGTCAGACCCATATCGAAAAGTTCGCCAAGTATTTGCATTTCGTATCAGCAGAGAGTCAGTGAGTGCTTCTTCATGGAGATATTCTCAACCCGTTGGACACTTTTATGAACTAGGGGACCCGTCCATTCAAATCCTCAGAGTTATATGTAGGGACTCTGCGGAGCTTTCCAGCTTAGATGTGGAGCATTCTGTTGGAAAATATGCCAGGAATATATCTCTGCGAAGTACTTCAGAAATAATCACATATTGCATATGTCTGCCCTGAATTGTCGTTGAGTAGCATTCGTGGGTTTTGTTATTGTCCGTTGAACTGGAAAATCTTTCCCGTGGTTGAGAATAAGAATGTAGAATAAGGGGCTTATTATAAGTTTTGGGGTTTTTCTGCCTTATACCATTTACTGATTTCTTATTTGTTTGCAAAATGCGGACAATTGATGAGAAACAGATTCAGAAGTAATTATCGTTACGAAATAATAGTATTCCTAATTTTCAACTAGCTTCATAAGAAGCGTTTATTTATTATTTTCATTATCAAGTTATAAGTTGAAAGCTATTCGAGTGAAAGATCCACATTCCAAACAATAATCACCACTGTGACAACTATTGGTGTTTGAGGTTAGGACTTTGACCTTGTTTGAAAATCCCAAAACGTATAATTTTGTGAGTTTTTTCACTTTTCAGGTGATCGTGAACAATGAATTGTGCTTGGCAGATTAGAAGTTGAGTAAGTTACTGTCAGCGCGATTCCTCGGAAGATTTCTAAGAATATTTCCCTCATATATAAAATGTCCCATGAGTGCAATGCAATTATCGAAAACTTACAGCGGTAATTGCATTGTATCAAGTCACCATAACAACACATTCGAAACCGTATCGCTAGACGTCAGTAAACAACACAAATAAATGTCAGATAGACTTCAAAAATAGAAAAACATTTCGCATTTAGGTGAGTACTCCATACAATCTATAGAGGAAAATGTAAATGAACAAAAAATAACATTTCCTTGAGAATTTCTTTATTCGTGAAATATTCCAATGAATTACATTCGTGCATTAAAATGACCAGAAAATTTTGCATTTAAGCGTGATATCTTATACAAATTGCATTCGGTTATTTTCATATTTTGTAAAAGATCCCTCGTCGTTCGGACTCGGGCACTTTCGCCAAAATATGAAAATAAACTTGCAATTTTGAGATATCACGCTTTCTTGCAAAATTATCGGTAATTTTCATGTACTCGTGCAATTATAACCGATAACAAAGCTCACAAATCACCAAGAGGCTTACAAAAACTGCAGTATAGGATATATAGGTGTTATGTGAAAAAATATTTTTTATACTATGTAGGAACGCTGTAAGTATTTGCAGTTTATGAATATGGGAACATTCCAATTTTCCAAACTAGTTTGGATATAGCTATTCAAAATATTCAAGGGCATATAAGCCTAAGTTCCCCATTGGAGAACTAGGAAAGAACTTCTTCATGGATAAGCTTTCATATTTCAATGAATGATATACTCGTACCTATTAACAAAGAAGTTATGTGAAGATTTCCTATTTTCCTTCATTCATATTGATTGACTTTGATTTATATCCAAAGTTCCATAATTTTATAGAAATATGGCCACAGTGTACCTAATTGAATAAAATTTGATCTCAATTTTGATTCAATGCATTCAGTAAAATTGCTTTTCAGAGTTCAACACAACGTATAGAAATTAAAAAATAATCAGTTCTGGAAACATATTTCAACTTTGAAATTTATCAAATACGTCAGAAATATAAATAGTGTTTGGTAATTAGTTTGGCATTTGTATTAGTGATAATGTTCTAGTAAATTATTCTTTCTACGACGTTTCTTGGGTTGTTAATCTACCCCGAAAAGTTGCTGCCTTGATAGAAATCAGTTCCTTTTGAATGAAACACATTATATCAGTCTGCGACTTCTGGTATAACTCAAATTTGACTATCACAAAAATACAAGAACTGATATTTATACAAATATCTAACTCTGTTGACGTTTCGAGAACCAAATTAGTTTCCGTTCCAGAAATTCGTTCACAAGTATTTCTTTTTTATATTCGTTTCATTCACGCATCTGAATCTATACCAATTTTTTTATATCGATATATTTCCTGTAAAACATAATATTTGAACTGTTCTATACAGAGCTGACGTAAAAACATCATCTCTCAGATTTCACGTTAAACGGCATATTTTTCAGTAGTTCATAGTAGAACAAATATTTGTGTGATATCACTCGTCGCCAAAAGGGGGGTGTCCACTTTTTGTCAATAGTTTCGTTTGGATTCAGTAATACTTATTGAATACAACACAATAAGATCTCATCATAACACGAATTTACGCTCAAATATATATCGCTTTATAGTTTTCACCACCCATTGAATCTTCTGCTTGTCAATTCAAGCTAGTATTATTATAAATATCATGCGATTTATTCCCCATAGATATTATCATGAGTGTTCTTAGAAGCTTCTTATTTCATTCTTGAATCCAAACAACTATTCACTATAACTGCCCTCCTCAACAGGATAAACTCTATTCATGACCTCTGCATTATCTCTCTTCAAATATTTCACACTGCAGTTGCTCACTATTCACTGAAATTTTGTTTGTCTATTTTATCATATAATAACGTGATTTATCCTCCATTCAATTGTTAAAATTTCATGAGACCTTGATACAAGCTTCTTATCTCGAATACAAACTAACGTAACCTAACCCCCAATTACAGAGTACAACAGAATCAGGCACTCTAGATCACGTGATGTCTGGGGGCAAATATCAGTTTCACCATGAAAATCACACTCTTCTGAAAAAACAAACGAAAGTGTCTGCGGGGCAGATGCCGTAATATCGATTCATTTGACATTTTTGACAAGTACCTAGAATGCCTAATAGATTGTTTCGATGATGCAATTTGTCGCTGCAACAAAAATGGATATGAAAAATAATGATGTTAAATGGTTATAGTACTGATTTCATATCGGTACATCTTTCTTGGTAAGGGAAATGAAAGAATCAAAAATTAATAGGCAATGTGTCTTATACTTCACGTTGCTCCATTTTCTGACACACTGAGGCGCACTTTGATTGAGCGAAATAGGGTATTAATAAAAAAAAAATAGACGATACATGATGAAAAACCATTTTGAACAAAAACTGTAACTGTGCCCTGAACGTGTTTCCTCAAGCAGGATCATTTCTATTTGGAGAAGCAAGTGTAGCGTAACAAGTCAGAGACACAATTTCAAAATGTCCAATCACTGGAGTCAACCCCAATAAGTCTGTGTCTGTGCATTCTTTCCGTAAACCCAGTCGAGATTCCATACATTCAGTGGCAAAGTTTAACCTCATTTGACGTTCGTTTATTTCTGAGTAAGAACTATCCAAATGAACAGCGTGGTTTGTGATTCCAACGTAATTAGATCCAGTAAGGAAGTTTCATTCGTTTGTTTTCCAACGGTTCCACAAAAATGAAGGTAACCAATTAAACTTTTGGTAACTTGGAATTATATTTATTCGTTTTGTGTTTGACTTATGGTAGATAGCAGATGTTATCGTTTCATCATAAGATCTATGCTGCAGTAATGCGATTCATGAAGAGCTTCTGTTGATGAAAAATTGGGTTTCCAGGAGAATCTCAGATAGTATCGATAAATATACGGTAACTAGTTAGATGGCTCTCGTTGCATGTTACAGGAACACACTTTTGTATTGTTAGGACACTAACGCAAAAAGCATATTGTTAGTTTGGGGTTTTGGTTGATTAAACTTCTAATGACAATTCATAATAAGGATATCGGCGTTAAATTTATTGATTCTTTTGGGATATCCTTTCATTTTTGAAATGATAGAAATGATGAGATTTCTGCAATTCATTTCAATAACTTTTTTTTATTTTCCATGGTTGTCATAAACTTTGGCGTTGATTGAAACTGGTTAGATTTTCCCTTTCCTTAGTTTTTGTATTTTTGTATCATTTGAAGATTTTCTCACCTTTTGATCTGAAAGTTGTGGAAATATGACGGGAAAGAATTTATTGTTAAAGGAACTTTGAAGATGAACATGAAACAAAATTGTTGAATACTAATCAGAATTACATATGATGTTGAAAGCGTTGGATCGTTAAGAACTTTAAATACTTCTTTTTTGGATTAATATGCAAAATCAATACTTCATCATAGAAATATATGCAAAACAATTCTTAATTCACATTTAAAAGATCTAGGAAAAGATCTTGTATGGATACGTGATAAAATCAAATTTTGAATACCCAAAGCCTTTTCAGATATTTTGTTGAGCCGGTCCTACTGAAAGCATGCCTATCACAATAAAAATTAAATGTTTTCGTGATTTATTCATCTTTTTGCAGACGATACTCTGTCTTCTACATACTTGATATATTCAAAACCAGTGGCGTAAATAACGCCTTGGCAACCTTGGCGGCGCCAAGGGGCGCAGTGCAGGAGGGGGCGCAACAAAAGGCATTCAATAACAAAAAAAAATATCTGAAATGAATAAACCTGATGAATGTCATATAGATAGAGATAGAGGTACACAATTGACAATTGAAAAAAAATCAGGAGGAATGTGTTACTCATTAAAGAAATTTAAATAGTCTGAGTTCTAACTGATTATATTATAAGTTGCGTTCGATTTGACGCCCGAATGCCCGAAACAATCCGGGCGCGTTCTCAATAACCTGAATCACCTCGTTGCATTTATTTTCAAAGTCGGGGCGAGTTCTGTTCCATTGTTTTCAATAGCATTGAGAGCTGGTAGTGATTACTTTTTTTGAATTAATTTTATAACTAATTTTCGCCACGTGCAGTCAGTCGCAGCGTGTTTATGGAGGTTAGAATTAAAATTTTCGAGAAATGACGAAATGACATATGACAAGAATTTGTAAATGTGAATATTTATGAAGTATGACTGATACAACAACTATTTGGCAATACGTCACTCCTTTGAGTTCAGTAAATTGGCTAAATGTTCACATAAGCAGCAGCCAAATGATTGTAATATCTGTCATACTTCATAAGTATTCACATTTACAAATTCTTGTCATATGTCATTTGTCGTAAATTTCAATCCATATTTTTAACCAAAGGACGTTATATTTGTAGCTTCCCTAAAGATGACAGTATTCACTGTCGAAACATTGGAAATACAGTGTAAAAAGAGTACACTTTTTGCTTGCTGCTTCACCCAATATCTTCTCCCCTTGTATCCTGACTGGTCAGCAAAGACTACCAATCTATATATTTATATATATATATATATATATATATATATATATATATATATATATATATATATATATATATATATATATTTATATATATATATATACATATATGAGGTAAAATGATAAAATTCCGTTAATTGTAATCGGGCTCCGCCTCGAAAAGGAAAAATTTTTGGTGGAATTTACGTATTTTGGCCTCCTGAAAAGTCAAATGAAATTTTTGAGGCTCTCAAATCGTTTCGGAGATACGGCCCCTCAAAGACAGGAAATCGGGGCTTTACGCCTATGTTTTTTTCTCAGTCAATATATATATATATATATATATAAAATATTATTAATAGGATGGGGGGGGGGGGGGGGGCGTATAGCCTATGTTTGCCAAGGGGCTTGGTTTATCTTATTAACTGATTGAGAGAGTGTATGTTGGTTGATTTTGCAAAAATGAGTCATGTGATAATCACAAAAGACAACCACGTGAAAGCAATGTGTTTGAGTCCGTAGACTCGTTAATTGTAGCAGATCCACACTTTTCATAAAAATATCTATCAATTCCGCTGTAAACAAATCTATGCTCATTGCATCATAAAAAATCGTAAAATCGACATACGTATTGATCGACGATTTTGGAAAAGTAAAACTTGTCGAAATGATGCCACTGACGATGTTTCAAGTATGCGGTAATTACTTTTTATTCAGATCACGTACTGTAGACTACAGCCATAGTGAGTGCTAACGAGTAGCACTGTGAGTTTTTTTGGTTTTTCGACAGATAAAATGTCAAATGCGCCACCGTTGAAACTCAGTAAGACACTTCAGAGCGCTTCGGCGAGATGAATAGCAGCCCCTTGCCCGCACATAGCTCTGCCTCCTGGTCGTATTTGTAAGACTGTTCATTCATCAGAAGGAAAAATGGAAAAAACGGTTCGAAAAAGCGAAGTATAGTGATTTCTGTTAAATTCTCTTGATTCCCTTATTTCATTTGAGCGCTTTCGGAAAGACTCAGCAATCTCAACCCCCCAAAATATTCATCTGATATCATCAAGAGTATCCAATCTCACCTGTGTTGGCCATACTCAAAAACTCGCAACCTTCATTCCCCCATAGAGTTTTTTGAGGAAAATGTGGATTGTGTTGTGAACAATACAGCAACATACTTTTGTTCATGTGTGATGGTTTAATATTGACTCTCCTGCTGAGTACACTTCAAGCAGAATATCAGTCCTCTCTCATGATCGGTTTTTGATTTTTGTGAATGATGAAACGAATCAAACATGAGTTCATTGCTGGATGGTTCAATATGAGCTGTAGTTTATGCAATATATTACAGCAACATGACCACAAATACCTACTACAAGTAAACACCCGCTTAGTATACCACCACAGAGTTCTGCCTGTCTGATATACTGCAATAGTCTGGGAGCTAGAACGATCATGAGTGAATTACATGTTTCATTCTGATCAGTTCATTTTCCTGTAGCAAACATTGAACAAAGTGAGGACTTTCCTGCCTGGCCAGCAATAGTAATACATTGCTGATCAATATGTGTCTGGAGGAGTAAGAACTTCTAAGTCGCTATCACTGTCCATAATGTTGGAAAACTATAATTACTATGGACACATACATTTCAATAGCAACCAACCATTCCAACACTTGCGATTTTTATCAAATTTTGTTTCAATTTATCACTTCATCAATAATAAAGAGATTGTGGGAATTGTAATAATTCACAAATACAATATCTTACATATATCATTTTAAACAATGGGAGAAAAATTATATGTTCAACTCGGTAGCAAAGTGGATTGACTGCCTTTGCTGAATTCCTAGCTTCGCTTAGCTCGGCTATGAACTATCATCAGCAGCAGTCAATCTACTATTCTACTGCCTAGTAAAACAAATAACTTTTTCCACAAATCGCTAGGAAATTTTGAAAATCCGAACAAAATTTCTCAAAGAAGAAGTTAAGATTTCCTAACTGTAAAAAAAGATATTTCCTTAAAGTTGTTAGTATTCTATGTAAATGATTGAAAACAGTTTCTACAGTTACCCAAGTGATTTTTTTACGAATTTCAAAGCACCATTTAATTGTGAATAGAATTATTCACGATTTTTTCAAAATTAATTGGAATCTGCCGAATTTTGAACGATTTGCGGAAAAATAGACTGTTTACCCCGTAGGAAAAGCAACATTTCCGGACTCTGTGTTGCTAAGCCTCGGCCGCCTTGACTCAGCAATCTCCACTGTAGTCCAGGCTTTCCCTACCTGTTCAACAATGTACTATTTCAATACAAAGGTTCCTATTGAGCACAGCAAGAGAAACCCTTTGTCTTCATTCATGGCAAATTCGTCCATGAAAAGATTTGAGGAGTAGACGAAAGAAACTGATTTACATCATGTTGTGAAAACAAGGAGAACTGATATCCACCACTTTTTTCATAATTGAACAGCAGGTGCAGGAGTAACAAATTCAAATACTGAGTGGAAAGTAAATGGTCGTAAGGAATGAAAAGGATGGTAAATCCTCAAATAATCGAAAAGTTGAGAGTCCTGAGAGGTTGATAGTCATTCCATATGAACTTCAGTTCCTAAAAGAGCTGCTTTTAATGATATTCTATGTGAACTGAACCGAAAACACATTCTTCCTGTTTCAATTGGGAAAGACAAACTTTTCCCATAATACCCTTACTAATGTGACAGCTTGTGCATCCATTTCGACTTATCATCATTCATTATCATATCATATCTCATCATCCTTTCTTCACTCTTGTGTCTTTCTCTGACTCAAAAAATTTTTTCCGATAAATATCCCCTCTGAAAACTGCGATTCCCAAAATGGCCGAAGTGTTATGTCGAATATTTTCATCGTATGTTAAAAATCCCTTATGAAGCGGGACATTTTCGATCAATTACAGCGATAAATTTCCGGCGGGACATTTTCGGGCTGGTAAATTCCCGGTAGGTATCGAAAAATACCCGCTCGCTCCATATATCTATAGTAACGATTGTTAAAATGTACATTTGTCACCTTGACAGGAATAAATACTGAATTTTAAACGTCGTTGTTTTAACTCCAGAAATATTCTACATTCAAGCATGTTGTCAGTAAAAAAACTGCATTCAGTTATTTTCATATTTTGCTGAAAGAGCAAAATATGAAAATAAACTCATGCAGTTTTTAGACAACATGCTTCCATGGAAAATTATCGGTAATTTTGAAGCACTTGTGTAATTACTCCCGATAAATGTTCATAACTTTGGAGTTTCTTGCATGATTTATTGAAATGAATCAGACAGCTAGATGATTTCAGTAACACAAACAAACAGTATAATGCTGTCTGTCCTCATTTTCGTATCAATGAAATTATATGTATTTTTATCTAGTATCTATGTATTCTTAACTAGTTTTGGAATTTTGTTTTTAACTTTGATAAGACGATGAAATTGATGAAGTTGAAAACTTTGACGAAAATGATTCAATTTCCTACGATCATTTTGATGCACAAACGACTTCAAGATAGTTAAAATAGTAGTTTGTACAACAAGAGTGGATATGGTGACCATACCGCACGAGGAAGAACTTTGAGCACGATGCTGTATCCATTCTTGATATAAACATTACAAAGGAAAGAAACTTCATTAAATTCAATAGTGAACGATACAAATGAAATAAGTAATATGAAATTCAAAAACTACCAAAAAAATTTGGTTTTGGTGAGGCTCGAACCAACAACTATACAGTGGACTCTCTCAGAGGGCATACGAAGTATTGGTTTGAAGAGTAGATGTAACTCCTTCAATTCAACAAAATAAACATCACTTGTGACTTGACTCAATAAACTAAAAAATATTTCAGATAAAAGTACATTTATTCATCCTTAAATGAAACGACTGATTCTGTGTTTGTAGCTAGACAGATCAGACTTGTGACGTTCCTACAAAGTTTGTCCCTGGTAACCAAGAATTTGGTTCTCTGTGATTGGTGCAATTCACATCCTACCTTGTGTTGATATGAAATCATATCCATTCAGTTGACTAGAATCGCCTACTTATCCGTACAGTGAACTATGAAAAAATAAGCATATTAGAAAAATATAATTTGGATCAACAAACCTATCGCCAACAGAACCGAAAAGAGAAGAGAGTTTGCCGTTTCACCACGTGAACCCAAATGACAACTTCCTTCAACGAACCAGTAAATCCACTTGATTTACGCCTATGCGGTCCATCTCAGCTTTCTGGGGCAATGGAACGTTTCCCCTTCGCTGTCTAATATAGCATTTCATTACAGCGGTTTGTGTACATTTTCTCCTCCATGAGTCGGATATGTCGGGAACTGTGTTAATACACACCAGCATATTTACCAACTCGGAGAATATCGACAATGGCAGTTTGGCGTTCAAATATGTTTTTTTTTGCGGGAAATTATCGTTGGGAACGACTGTGCTGGATATATCAGTTGTTATCGCGTATTCTGTTTTGTAGAAATATACACTGGATAATAAAGAAGCGGCTGAATTGCTCATACGATCCTTTTTCCCGGTTTTGAAGCGTGATAGATAAAAGTATGTAAGCGTTTCATTGGACTGACAAGCAGTTTCAGTCAGGAACAGGAAATTTCGAAAGATCAATGAATATAATTGATGAGAAACGACATCCTGTTACAAGTATGACTGAAATTTCCAATGTGAGAGTTGAAATTTTTTTTACAGTCTCTTATCACAGTCAAGTACTGTACCAACTTTGGCTCGAAGTTTGTTTTGCTAATTGAGACGCTATAATGGTGTGCTTTGTTGAAAAGTTTATGATCTGATAGATCTCTATATGTGGTGGTTGATGGAGTAGCTTCTAACATTCTTCTGAAGAATGCAGGTGTTCCACAAGGTTCAGTTCTGGCGCACGCTTTGTTTTTGCTTCATATCAATGATTTGCTAGAGAGAATAACTTGTTAAATGCATAGTTTTGGGTTTCTAGTTTCTCCTCCAGAGTCCCCACTAAAATACAGAGAAGCATAAGCGTCAATAGTATAATAATAATAATAACAGAATGGGGTAACATCTATATGTTGGAATTCGATGCTGGGGAAAGCCTATTATTTTTTATCTGATGTTCAGATGTCAGAAGTAACTATTCCTACACTGTCAAGTATCTCGATGATAGAAATAACTATCAGTGATAGTCTCTCATGAATAAACCATGTGAGATCGATCGCTGAAGGTGTTTCTCAGAAGCTTGGACTTAATTTCCTGCGAAGAAATACTTCACTCTTTCTCAGCTTCTAATGATCTACGTGGCAAAGATACAATCATGTGTGGAGCTTGGCACCAAAACATTCATTTAAACATCCTGATTCTATTCATAGACATGCAATCCGTCTTGTTGGTGATTCTTCGCTCATGGGCTCGCTCACTTCATTGGAGCGCCGTAGAAGTGTCGAACACTAGTCTCTCTTCCATACATATTTTCATGGTCGGTATCCTTAGGAATTGTCGTAAATCGTACCACTGTTGGAAGTATCAACACAGATAATCCGGCCCGAATACAGAATTCCCACCCCTTTGTTGTAAGCATGGAGACCTCGAACCTCTCTTGCTTATGGATCTATACAAATTGAGCAAGAAAAAGTGACTTCTATGTGATGTGAGATTTGTTGGTGCTGCATACACGTGACTGATAAATCAAGGAAAGTCGTATTTCGTGTAAATAAATTTATTTGAATATCGCATATTTAAATAAATTTATTTACACGAAATACGACTTCCCCTGATTTACTTCTATGTGATTCAGCGCCCGTCGAGCTACGTAGGTAAGGGAGTAACTGTTTCATACAGGTGCTTTCTTTCTCTTACACAAATCAACAGAGAGAGTTTGCAGAATATTTGTGATTTTACTTATTTTGTAGACATTCTATATACTCTTTGCGTTGATTTGGCGAGGAAAAAGCCATTTTTGAGATAAGATAGGATTGTTGGAGTGATACGTGCTTATAGACAGGCAGAAAAACATCTTCGTCCCAACAAAATTTCATAGAGGTAGGAATACATTTCAGAGTTGATATTCTGTATACTTAAGGAATACCATTCACAAGAATCTGTATAATAATTTTGTTTTAGAATTTTTCACTGTGTGAGTTCCTCTCAACGGTAGCCTTCCATTCATTGAAGGAATAAATAAATTCAAAGCTTTGCTAGGTGCGTAGGTAGTTTTTTTGGGGGGGGGGATATTTAATAAAGTTAATCCGATCAGATTTTCTTGGACCATTGCAGATTTCAACCATGATTTCAGTCTTTTGAATGTAGAAAATGATAGATAATGATATTTCAGCACTTGCCAACCTCACCGGCATATTACCTGCAGGAGTGAAAAAATGGTGGAAAAGATATCGATACTGTTTCTGACAAATTATAAGTAATATTTCTGGTTTCTTCTATTAATCTATTTTTCCAAAGATCTTTTTCCGATTGCAACAAATATGAATGATGTGAGTTCCTTTCAACGGTACCCTTTCATTCATTGATGAAATAAATAAATTCAAAGCTATGCCAGGTGAGTAGGTAGTTTTTTAGGGGGGGGGGATATTTAATAAAGTTAATCCCATCAGCTTTTCTTGGACCATTGCAGATATCAACCATGATTTCAGTCTTTTGAATATAGTAAATGCTAGGAAATGATATTTCAGCACTTGCCAACCTCACCGGCATATTACCTGCAGGAGTGTAAAAATGGTGGGAAAGATATCGATACTGTTTCTGAAAAATTTTAAGTTATATTTTTGGTTTCTTCTATTAATCTATTTTTCCAAAGATCTTTTTCCGATTGCAACAAATATGAATGATGTGAGTTCCTCTCAACGGTACCCTTTCATTCATTGATGGAATAAATAAATTCAAAGCTATGCCAGGTGCGTAGGTAGCTTTTAGGGGGGGGGGGAATTCAATGAAGTTAATCCGATCAGCTTCTTATACCATTGCAGATATCAACCATGATTTCAGTCTTTTGAATATAGAAAATGATATTTCAGCATTTGCCAACCTCACCGGCATATTATCTGCAGGAGTGTAAAAATGGTGGGAAAGATATCGATACTGTTTCTGACAAATTATAAGTTATATTTTTGGTTTCTTCTATTAATCTATTTTTCCAAAGATCTTTTTCCGATTGCAACAAATATGAAAATAATAGGGTCCATGGAAGAAAGTGTATTATCAATTTTTACCACATCATTCACTATTTTGCATTTTTTGTGCTTCCAGAGGGGAACCGTCCCTCAGTAGCCCCCCTACTACGCTGGTTTGCTATGCATACATAATTTTTTACATTTCAGACCAACGTAACACCTGATTTCCTTCCAAATGCGATTTCCATTCACTCGATAAGTGCATTATTTCAACCCGTTCTACGGTAATGAAAAGCCTTCATGCGGCGCGTACAGTAACGGCAAAACATCCGGGATGGGATGGGAATTGGGATGGAAGCCAGTTAGATCGGTGATAACGGGGTTTCACGCGCGTGAAAACATCGAAATGTCTTCGGCCATCCATCACAAATGTTGCCGGCGCTCACACAAGAGTGAGCCCTGTGCTTACCACGATAATCTGCTAAGCTGCGTTTGGTGCAATGTCGGATTATGCGACGTTGCACTGTGGCAGAATTGGCGAACAGCGAACAGAATAGTTCGGGAGCCAGCCGGGTTGCGTGAACGTGCAAAGAACCTACGCAGATAATAGATGGAGAGCCAGAGCCCAAAAAATTCTCTGAATTTACTAAGCCTGTTTTTTTTATGGCTTATTGCAGTGGTTGTGTACACAAACATACTGCGGTCAGTCAGGCGAAAGTGAGAACAGGTGTCTCAGGTACGCTATCGAACCTGCCGTACCTGCCGAGGTAATAAAACGAATTTACTAAAGCTGATAATCGTTATACAGATTGTATATTGCATATACTTAAAATTTACGACAGTCAGTCAGCTGAATATGGGGACAGAGCTGGTCAGTCAGTCGCAATGTATGTACAAAAAATAAATAAGGTGCAATTAATTTACTACACTTCGAAATTTTTGTGAGGGTATTAAATGCTATATGAAACATAGAAAAAATGATCAGTTATCGATTTTGCGGGACAACGCCCGTCAGTCAGCAAAAATAGAAATGAAAATTTTGCGCGGGCTTGGCGTCGCAGGTGGCGGTTTGCTTTCTTCTTTATTATTTAATAAACGAAATAAGAGAGTAGGCCATTTAGTAATAATGATATAACAATATATAACAGTTATTATACTTCTAGATAATATTTATCACAACTAATATTTGCTTAATTTACTCATCAAATTCTTGCTCCGAATCATCAAATTCATTCATTTCGCTCTCACGATCAGAATTGTCAAGCTCTGTCGTTTCCGATTGAGTTTCGGATTAGGAATCTGAAAAATCAATATAATTACTGTTATTAAAAACAATAAAAAAATTATTTTTCACATCAAATATGAAGCATTGAGCTTTGCCCACACTATTATTTTCATACCTGAATTTTCCTGAGGAGATTGAATGACGACATCTTTGACGAATTGTGGTAATTGATCGCCTTGGAACCAAATAAAATTCATATTTATTGTTGTTTATTTTCCACCCGTGATCGGTTGGAGACAGTTCTGTCGTTACTTTTCGATGTGCATTTCGCCAAATGTTTGCAATGTAGCTCGCTCTTAAAAATTGTTGCATCAATTCTGATTCACATGGTGGCATACTGGATCCACCAACACTCTTTCACTGGATGCGACTTTAACTCGGCATTTTACAAAAAAGGTAAAAAAAGGCCTCTTCAATTGATTCGCCAGAGCGCAGATTTTCAAAAAGCCTTCGCCGATCTCGGGTACATAAGCGACAACAACAGAAGTGACGTGTTCGAAAAAATACAATTTGTTTGCCAGTTATATAGCATGAAAAAATTAAAATCAGTGAACAAGGCACGATTCGTTTTGTTTTCAAAAACGTATAAATGTTCTATAACCACCAAAGATTCGTTAAAAAAAAGGAAAAAATGTTGATTGATCGCGAAATTTTCATTTCTATTTTTGCTGACTGACGGGCGTTGTCCCGCAAAATCGATAACTGATCATTTTTTCTATGTTTCATATAGCATTTAATACCCTCACAAAAATTTCGAAGTGTAGTAAATTAATTGCACCTTATTTATTTTTTGTACATACATTGCGACTGACTGACCAGCTCTGTCCCCATATTCAGCTGACTGACTGTCGTAAATTTTAAGTATATGCAATATACAATCTGTATAACGATTATCAGCTTTAGTAAATTCGTTTTATTACCTCGGCAGGTACGGCAGGTTCGATAGCGTACCTGAGACACCTGTTCTCACTTTCGCCTGACTGACCGCAGTATGTTTGTGTACACAACCACTGCAATAAGCCATAAAAAAACCAGGCTTAGTAAATTCAGAGAATTTTTTGGGCTCTGGCTCTTGGTCTATAACTACAATCATCCGGTGAAGTAAAGGTCCCACACTATGCGTAGAAGGCACTCGCTTTGCAATTCTGGGAGCAGATCACTTTACGGCTGCCCATCGCTTGGCCTGCTCGCTTGCCGGACTTAACACCTTGCGATTTTTTTCTGTGAGGCTATTTGGAAGGGTTGGTGTATCATGATGGAGCAGCAAAAACTCTGAAAGAAGTTCAACAGTGCAATGAAAATGCTCGGGATTTATCTTGTGGACACCAGGATTTTGTTTGATACGAGGCTGCACGATGCAGTTCAGAGCATCTTCAGCGTGACTCACGGTCGATGGTTGGTTGCTAGGACTTTCAGAATGTAATGGACAGAATTTCCAGCATTCATTTCCGAAAGTGATATTTTGTTTACAATTTTGTTATTATGAATCATCCCATTCTGTTGTTGTCTGTACTTTCACTTGTTTTAGCCTACAAAATCTTACTTTTTACCTAGAAATGACTGATTTTTGGTACAGTTGTTCCCTGGAAACCACAGTTTATTTTTTAACATTACCATCTTTCTCTCGTTGATTGGTGTTAATCCAGGGATACATTCGGGTGAATTTTTTACAAGTTCTGAAAATGATTTGATCACTTTGTTCATGTTTGATAAATAATTTCATAAGAACTTCGTTTGAATAATCGACATTTGCACTCATTTTGGAAGATGATAAGAAAAACCGTCGATAACTATTTGTAAATTACTTATAAAAGTAACGGAACTGTTATAAGCTTGATAATTCCACTGCTATCTAAATCAAAATTATGAAAGAAAAATGTTTCTAGAAGAAGCGACTTTATTAAGAAAACTTGACGATTTAGGTATAGGGACATAATATATCATCTTGAAGCATTTTTCAACATCTTTCAATTTATCGAGTAATATACAAGGTGTTTCATTTGAAAGAATGAACTTTTGACCACTTTTAGGCACAATGGAAATAATAGTAATTTTAGCACGCCCTGTATGATATGGAGTCGATTTCTTGGTGTTATTTGAATATTTCGAGTTTGTCCAAACTATCATCAAAATATTAACTTTTCATGAATTGAGAGTACACAATTTATTTTTTATCTCGAAGAGAGATAGAGATAAGTATAGGACATTATTCACAAAAAAGAATTAAAATAATAGAGTGATACCAAAAATGTATTAATATACGGGGTGTTCCATTAAAAATTATAAAGTTGCTAGGACTTTTTGATGGAAGTGGCAACGCCGCAATGCGGAAAATATTTTAGATCGATAGAAAAGGTAAGGAAATGTGAGAGGTGGAATTTTCAGAAAAATCATGAGTTGCTTTTTCCAAAACGTCTTACCTATCATCGACCGTGAGTCACGCTGTATATTTCATATGGACGTAATCTTCATTATTGAAATCTGAACAAAACAATGCGTATTTCAAATCATCTTTTGTACAATTAGATCACAGTAGATTTTATCTGGCACCTTTCAGATAACAATTACTTTCCCGGCTAATACCACGAAGAGGATTGCATTCGGTTTGGTTTTGGGATACCTCGTCTATAGGTAGAGGGCGCAATGACTTCCTGTTGTTCGCATCAGCTTTGGTCGGGAGTGGATACTATGAAAGGTGTTCGATTAATAATTATGAAAAGTCATCGCTTTGATGTTGATGATGTCACTACCTTGTGCTGAAGAGTGGCCACATAGTCCAAAACCGGTCTACAAGTGTGCCCGTCCCAATAATTTACGATCCACTCTACCCATCACTATCACTATTATCGTTTAGAAAAAAATATATATATTATTTCTTGCTCCGAGAACGAATTCTGTGAGGCCCTGTTCTTTTATTGCATCACTGGACTTTTAGGGCGTTGATATATTCCCGTGATTCTAATTATACTTGCAGAGGATTTGTTATTTTTCGAATCTGGTGAACCTGAAATAAATTTATATTGGGGATTATATTCACTGTAATTAGAATCAAGATAACTACTATAATTATTTCGAGTGCTCATTGCTGAACTAAGAGGCTAACCAGATATCCAATCCGTCACCGTGATTAAATTTATTTATTGGTTGGTTTGAAGGTGCATCTCTTTTTGTCGTCCATGTTTACCAAAATGTTTGACAATAATATCATGTGGCAGGTGGCGGTAGCCTTGCATTGTAACTAATATGGCTATATACTGGTGCTTTCACTGTTGCGATTTTGTTTCAGACAAACTTGTAGACAGGGTATAGGTGTTCAAAATTACGCCTTGAGGGTGCGCTTGTGGTTGAAATTCCAAAAAATTTTCGAGATCACTCGATCCATGGAACACGTTGTTGCCAATACAGATCACTTTTGGTTAGAAGAGAGAATAGAAGCGAAATCGATCTGACGTTTGATGAAAACAAACTTCATCTTCAATGACCTACCTCCAAGAATAAGTGATATGTGTTTTAGATATTTTCAGTTCAACCCAGAAGATTATAAAAAATAATAATGATTTCACTCACCAGAAAAAATGCCATTTTCTTACTTCACATATCCATAAAATTTGATCACAATTCTCACTCCTATTCGCCCACATGCATTAACGTGAAAAATATTCGGCTGAATTGTGATACTACTTCAAAACCGAGCTTTCGAATTGAGATCACAATATTATATTGCTCGAATGAAAATATCACGAATAAAATAATTTTTTCAGCACATGGACCAGAATTCGCAACGACATAGCCACTTGGCAACACAGGACGTGCACATGACTGTCATCTCAACTGCGAGAGTGACGGTACCTGCGAATTTTTTGAGTTATTACTACGGTCTGCGTCATCAATTATTGATCAAGTGAGCCACATCGGTCGTCTGATTTGCTGACAATTTTTCATATAGAGTGAAAATACCAGTATGCCACCTTAATTGTAACCATCGTACATTGCAACTTGGAACTGCAATACGTAGGTTGATAGGGTAGGAAATTCTTATACCGATTACCACGCATACTTGATTTATCCTTAAACATTATGTCTTGCTCACGAATATATTTGAGGAAATCATCATTGTTTTCGAAATATTAGTGATCTCGAAAAAAATTCCGGAAATAGTTCAAGCACACAAGTGAAAAACGTCAAATTCATAAAATATATTAAAAAAAAATCGCAATAATCATCAAACATGTGAATGGGGCGAAAGGAGGTTTTCTAAAAGTACCAAATTGAATTCATCCATGAATGTGTTTCAAAAAGCTCGCATGACATTTTTATCAACCTGTCAATACTCGTCTGCCACCGATTCCAGCTGGAGCTGACCTGAAAATCAAATTCCACCTCCGAATCGAAAGCGTTTATGTTCATATGAATAAAGCGATTGCCCCAATCGATCTCAATCACGAAAAACGACTGTCAAAAGTGGAAAACACAAAAGTTTCAGATCGGGATTGGATAGATTTTATTGTGAGGTTTGTTCAGATGATGGATGAAGCGGGCTCTCAGATTTGCTATCTTCCTGTGATAAATTGTTCTCGAATATACCGAAGGGAAAGCATTGATCAATCTGGACGTCGAGTTTGTTTGATCAGTTTCCGATAGAACACTTGTAGTCTGTCGTGCAGAAAAAAAACACTCTATGGCATGGAAGGCCTAAAAGGAAATGCTGGTGGGGAACTCGGCAATTATTTAGGTCTTTCTCTTGAAAGTCTCGAGAGGAATATCTCGAGAACTGGAGAATAGATCTGAATTCTGTTAACGCTATTGAACTCATAAAAATGGTGTCAGTGAATAAGATTTATGATGAATAGTATAACATGTATATACCAAGGACATGATGAAGATGATTATATTCGATGCTCATCATAAATCTCGAATTAGTTGCTTAGCATATTTTGTGTCGCTTCGATATGAAGTGCATAATGGAAGAGAATATTTTGCAACTGGTGTTTGTGGGATGTTCACATATGAAGAAGATATATTACGCAGCCACCTCGACCACTGTACAATTAGGAAATATACAAATTTGGGGGCTGGAGGAATAGATATTCTCTCAAAACTGACAGCATCAATTCTGATGTGATGTTATCAGGAAGTGAAACTGTTATAGAGAAAAAGAGAGAGATAGAGAGAGAGAAGGGTAGTCTCTTGACTGGACTAGTTGAAAAAACCGTCTAAATTTGGAAAATTCTCATGTAATGAAAATTAACCTTGGGTTTGTAGTCATAAATTGAGTTTGACCTGATCTAGTGAAACTCTTTATTCACGCAACAAGTCGTTGGTGTTAAAATGTAAAAAAAAAATCCAAATTGTTCTGTGAATCATCTGCACATGTACAAATTCGTGCATCTTAATGTGATATGGATGAATGGTTCCATTTTTTCCTAGTGATGTTTTCGGAGACATGTTTTTTCTGTTTGTGATGGACAAGGATCCCTCTGCTGTTTGATCTCACATTAATGTCTTGAAAAAGAAAATGAAGATTTTCGAAAGCTCGACAATTTAATCAAGAGTTTCACCATGTCAGGCCAAACTCAATTTATGACTGCAACCCCAAGTTTAATTTTCATTATATATATATATATATATATATATATATATATATATATATATATATATATATATATATATATATATATATATATACCGGGTGTATAGAAAAGTTTTGGGAGTTCATGAGAGCTTTATTTTGATATAATTTTCAAATATACAGGGTGTTTGGTGTAGGTGCTACAGACCAAAATTCCATTTTTTTAAATAGAATGCCCTGTATATCATTACATATTCAGATGCTACGTTAAATTCTGATGTCATTTCATGTTTGGTTTTTGGAATTCGGTTACGGCGTTGTTGAGTTATTGATTGCTTAAAATGTAAAGTCTTGAGAACGACTATTATTTTTAAAAACATCTCATACAATTATTCTCTCTGCATCAGATCACATGAAAATTAGTCAAAATTTTGGGAGTTCGAAGTAATGGTTTCAATTTTGAGTTGTGGAATTCAGTCAGGAATCATTTTGAATAGGAAACAATTGCGAAATTGATAGAGGTGTATTCGAAAACAAATCTTTAATAACAATGTAAATAATATAACTTGATAAATCATTTCATAAGAATGGTAGGTACCTTCAGGAACTTTTCCTTTGAAAAAAGATAAGTACGACAATGAAAGGAGAGTGATTAGGCACGTAGCTGAAGTGAACGGTTTTAACCCAGAGATAGTTGATAAAATAATTAGAAAATGTAAATTTAAGGAAACACTTCGTAAATCCTCGACTTTTAAAAAAGATGAGAAAAACGAAAAGTTTATAGTAAACCCATATGAACCTCAATACACTAGAGGACTCCAACAGATATTTGACAAAGTAAATATGAAAGTTGCATATAAAACTTCTCACAAATTACAGCAGCTTCTTGGTAACCCAAAAGATAAACTAGAAAACTCAGAGAAGTCGGGAATTTACGAGATCAGTTGTCAAGATTGCAACAACAAGTACATCGGCCAGAGCCGACGAGCTATTAAAACCCGTTTCAAAGAGCACTTTGCACATATAAAATACGGAAGGGTAGAAAAATCCAGTGTCGCCCAACACGCTCTATACAATGATCACAAAATTGGTGAAAGCAATCTGAAACTGATCAAGCATGTGCATGACACAAGACTACTCGATGCATGTGAGAGTCTAGAAATAGCAAAATGTAAAAACAGCATGAATGGTGACAAGGGACCTATCCCTTTTAGCCCGCTTTTCAATTTATTGTTGAGGAAGTAATCAGAAATCAACAGATGACGGAACTTGCAGGTAGTCAGTTCATTACCGAGAAATTAATTAGAATAATTAACAGTAACAAACGAAGTCCATATCGGACCGAAAACTTTAGGTATATAAATAACTAACCTCAGCTCTAGATTTAGTATCAATTTTCTTCTCCTGAAGATGCTAACCTTGTTAGCGAAACGCGCGTCGAGTGCAAAAATATCAGTTTGGTGTTAGGGTAATTGATCTCTAGGAAAAGTTTCAACTTTTACACCAAAGGTTCCAAAACTCATCGTTTAATCTCATTTACGAAAAATCAGTATTTGATTGAATTTGACTACAATTTACCAGGGCAAAATCTGGTCAAGCATATTAAGGATTTAGGAGTCATCTTCGACAACAGATTGAGTTTCAATTTACATTGCGAATATACCATAAACAAATAAATGTAACAGGATGTTAGGATTTATTAGTAGGATTTGCAGAACTTTCAACAAGCAAAAAGCTATCAAATCATTATATTTTTTTGTTATGTACATAACATGGCTATAACCTCTATACGGTTAGACTCGAGAGAATCCAAAATAAATTCATTAGATTTCTGAACTTCAGAGTGAATGGTGTATATAACGTTGATAATTTACATTCAGCTAGGTTAATATTCAACATTTTACTGTTAGAAAAACGAAGACTTATCCCCCCAGAACTACTATACTTAGTATCTTTCCATGTACCATCTAAAAATACCAGAAATAGGCAACTCCTCAATGTACGCTTCAAACATACCAATTTGGGTCAAAATGCTCCCATTCCTAGGCTTAGCAATAGCTTCAATAAATACTGCTCTGATTTGGATATTTTATGTATGTCTTTGTCTCACTTTGAAAGGAACACAAAACAAATATTTCATATGTAATCGCTACTTGTAATGTATTTTGAGATTATCTATAATTTCAGTTTTTTTCTTTGTTTTCGTAAACTGGAGATATGTGTATGTATCAGTGGATACTGTTTAGGGTTTATACCTGTATGTATCCCAAATCTGAATGAATAAATGAAACTTGCCATAAAACTTCTTACAAATCACAAAAGCTTCTTGGTAACCCAAAAACTAAATGAGAAAACAAAGAAAAGTTGGAAAATTTAGAAATCAGCTGTCAAGATTGCAACAACAAATACATTGGCTAGAGCCGACGAGCTATTAGATTCCGTTTGAAGGAGAATTTTGCACACATGAAATATGGATGTTTGGAAAAGTCTTGTGTCGCCCTACCAGTTCTAGGCAACGCCCACCAAGTTGGTGAAAGCAATCTGAACTGATCAAGCATGAGCATGACACAAGACTACTGGATGCATATGAGGGTCTAGAAATAGCAAGTTATAAAAACAGCATGAATTAGCAATAGTAACAGATGAATAATCAATAATAACAGATGAAGTTCATATCCGACCAAAAAAATTGGCAGGTAGTGGCTGCACTAGTTTATTGTCGAGAAATTAACTAGAATGAGTAGCAGTAACAAACGAAGTCCATATTGAACTGGAAAACTCCAGCTATATAAACAGGTCCAGGTCCAGGAAAAGTTTCAACTTGTTCAGCAAAGATTCCAATCTGAATACATGGATAACTAGATAACTGTTACTGCAATAACAACGATCAGTTTCGTCGAACATCTCATATGTTTCTTTCTTTTCTCCCATTACTCTTTGAATCAGGGTGAACTATCCACCCACGTACAGCTTATCCAATCCATCTCGGCACAGATATGATAACGTATATGCCCGGCAATCTGTGGGAAGTATACTAAGATGAAAAAACACCTATTGTATGGGTTCACTATGTTGAATTTTATTCCTAGAAAGTGATTTTTCTTTCGTCGTGGTCTACACTACCAGTGTGCAATTGGAAAAGTATCTGAGTTTGTGCCAAGATGGATTGGGTAAGCTGTACATACTTGCTACTATGTGATTCGTTCACATATTATCAGCTCATTTCCATCGAACTCATAGTTAGTCTGCGGCATTGCAATATGCTGTTTCAGCCTACTACAAATGAAAGCGGTGCTATCCAACGAAATGTTCGTTTCGATTATAACAAGGCCGTACGTGTTTTATTGGTGGAACACAATAGAAAATAATACCAGCGTGCTGTTGTAAACGAGATGTTTGTTCGATAGAATCGCGTTCGCAGCAAATAGCGGAATTCCTGAAAACACAAATAACCGAAGAATGTTACGCTATTACTGATGATGGCGTATACATAATCATTTCAATCGAAAGGCATTCAACGGCCTAATTTTCGGGATTTCCGTTACAATGGCCCATGATTGTGGACGCGTCTCATTTAGCATATCATATTGGTTGAACCCAGATTGGTTCAATATAGAAGTATAGCTAGTGATAATGGTATACTGTTTAACGAGCGAGAAATGAGAGTCATTTCCCAAAAGTATGAAGTGCTGAAAATTATACCAGCGGAAAATGAGCATTCCGTGCGAGTTATACACTACATTTTTTCCACGGCTATAACAACTAAAAGCGAAATGAAAAAAAAAATTACATGAAATTCACATTGACTTTCATTTAAAATTTACAATTGTGTAAAATTAAATACGTTAATAGAATTGTCATTACTTGAAATTCGATATTCCATGGGAGACTTGTTAATAGTAACTGTAACTCTAACACAATGAAATCATTATTTGTTCCGTGGTTTTCTGGGTTTGAAATCTACCATAATCTGGAAAAATAAGAATTGATATTGAAATCTATACAAGTGTAGAAGGGCAGACTTTTAATCATAGAAAAATCATAGAAAAAACAGGTATAATGTTAGAACAATATTCTAAACAACAAATACTTTACGGTCAATACCGACACATTCCAAACCAAACAACATAACGGAAAACACAAAAAATTGTATTCACCAAATTCCTGCGGTCAGAAATATATCGGTGAAACGTCTCGATCATTGGAAGTGCGAAATAGTGAACACGAGACGTACATCAGGAACAGACATAGAGGTGGTTATAAAATATCAGAACACATTCTTACTGTCGATGGAGATCACACAAAAAGACACAGAACGACACTGAAATTATGACGATAGAGGGCAATGGCATGAAACAAAAATTAAAGGAATCTGCTTTCATCATGCTGTCTGGTAAAGAATGCATATCTATGAGTTCGCTTGATATGGATCGCGGATGGCTGCCCCTCCCGAAGAAAAAAATGTTATGTCAGATTTGAAATATTTGACAAATGTCGATTACGAAGATTGCCATCAAGAGATATTTGCATTTGAACAGGAATTTGAGTATAAGTTTTGAGAACGGAAGCGGATTTAGTTTCCGAAATGTTAACGATAGGTATTTTCATTTATGTATATATGAGTTCTTATTACTTTTTAATAGACAAAATTTGAGTTCTACGAGAAGTTGCTGACTAATTGGACTTGTTCTATCCAGAAAGAACTGTTTTCAATAGACGCAGCAACTTTTCGGGGTAGATTGAAAATCTGCCCTTCTACTCTTGTATATATTTCAATTTTAATTCTCATTTTTCAAAGTTGTAGATTTGAAAATCCTCTACGGGAATGATTTCCATAATTTTCTCTGTAAGTATCACCTTTCCTGAGATATCTAGTTTATTATTTAAACTTGAAAGAGGTGCTTTATTATCATTGTGATGTTTATATCATACTCTCATTCGTATTATGAAAGATCCATCCAAAATGAATAAATAACTTTGAAGAGACACAAACAGACATGTTTGTTTGCTGAGTACCTGAATATGTATATGTGGCAAATGTGTGAATACTATGTAGAATGACACTTACAATTACAACATCTCAGGAACGGTGATGCTTACAGAAAAAATTATGGGCACCATTTTCGCAGATGATTTCAAAATATACAACTTTGGTCTGAGGTGTTTTTTTGATAAAAATCACCGTTTTCACAATATGGACGCACATAAAAACTACACAAAAACACCACATATTGTGTAAAGGAGCAAAATTCAGCCTCTGAGCTGTGATGTAGAAGAGAATGTTTTCGAATATTTCAAAATGACAAATAGGTTGTCCGTGATTTCATTCGTTGGTTCCATGCTTTCCTTCGTTGTTCGACGCTAGGACCTCAATTTTACCGCTAGTTTCAAGAACTGGTATGGTAAGGTAAGGTAA
Source organism: Zygogramma bicolorata (assembly GCA_032362365.1). NCBI lineage: Eukaryota > Metazoa > Arthropoda > Insecta > Coleoptera > Chrysomelidae > Zygogramma > Zygogramma bicolorata. Next base: position 66,267 of record JAVJAQ010004348.1, on the reverse strand, counting down.
GGTGAGATAAGGTAAGGACGAAACCTTGAGACCCAACAGAGATGTTTAATAAATGGCCCCGAACCAGCCGTTAATGGACGGACTTTCCTGACCTATATTAACGGTCTGATGGACCGCATTGGAAGACTGCTGGAAAAACAAGGGGTGAGAACAATTTTTAAGTCTACGGGAAAAACTCAGGAAAGCCTCAGATCAGCAGAAGATCCACGAGATCCATTATCCATTCCGGGAGTGTACCAATACCGTGTAGTTGTGGTTCTGTCCATTTCGGAACCATAAAAAGGAACATGAAAACGTGGTTAACCGAGCACAAAAGAAGATTCGAAAATGCCATACACAAAAATCGGCGGTGGCCATACACGACCTGTTGGAAGGTCATTATATTGACTTCGTCGGAATGCAAGTGCTGGACACAACTATGAGCTATCAGGAAGGCCATAGAAATTCACAATAATGTAGGTAAAATAGCTGAAAATTCGCGAAATAACAGAAAAAAATGCGAAGTTCTTGAAAAATACGTATTCTAGTAGAGGGATTTCTGCTTTCTTAGATTCCGAAGAGTCCCGAGCTGTACGAAGTGAGCTAGACCCTACAACTCAGATATAAATCTCCTCTGCGCTTCCCATATGCGCAATGAGCCGCACGGGTCTAACAACATCTGCTTAATCTTCTTTTGCCAGTTTCAGTGCAGAGTGCAGAGGCTACGCGTGAAGCTTTGGGGAAAGTGAAAAAAAGTGAGCATGAGTTCAAACTAGAGATCCGTCCTTGTCGTATCTGAGTTTCATGGCAAATGAATGAAACGTATGGAGAAATTCGTGCTAGATACGTGAATCACGTGAAAAACAATTTTGGGAAAAACTCATGCATTGTCTTCGATGGTAACGGAAATGACAGGAGTACTGAAAAAGCTGAGCAGCAACGACGATACTTCAACAATAAACATGCGGAAATTTTATTTGATGAAAATATGATAGCTTCTGTTAACCAAGAAAAGTTTTCATCAAATGACAAAAATAAAATCCGATTAATTTCCATGTTGACAAACGCGTTCGAAAATGACGGAACGCTTGCTAAGCAGGCGTCAGATGATGCGGATGTTCTCATAGTGAAAACCGCAATTGAAATGGCGAATACCGGAGAAACATATGTTGTTGGCGAGGTTGTAGATCTTCTAATTTTGATAATTGCCCAACTCCCGAAGACAGTGATAAAATGCTCATGAAGCCAGGGACAGGAAAAGTTGAAAGGAAACTTCTTTCTTCGTCAGACATCCAGAAAAGTCACGAAGGAACAATCCTTCTGGCTCATGCTTTCAGTGGCTACGATACAACGCAACGTCCACAATATTCCAGGAAGGTAAATTGAAAATATTCAAACTACTACAGAAAGAAAAACAGTTAGCCAGTGTGGTTACAATTTTCAATGACCCCGGATCAACACCTTCGCAAGTAAGAGAGGCCGGTGAAACCCTGTTTCTTTCTGTATACGGCGCAAAAAAAATGAAAATCTCACACTGAATGGTTACAGATTCAGTTAATTCAAAAAATCGTTGCAAAAACAGAAATCGAAGCTGGAACTATTACCACCGACTTCAGAGGCAGCCGCTCAACATTCATTCCGAGTGTTTCACCAAATTCAGACGTGGCTTGGAAATGCAAAGAACCCAGAAGAATGGGGATGTACGGAAATTAATGGTATTCTACAACCAACGACAACACTTCTCGCACCAGCTCCGGAATCAATACTACAATTGATTTCCTGTAACTGCACAACCGATTGCCACGCGAGATGTAGCTGCAAAAAAGCAGGGCTAAAATGCTCCTCAATGTGCGGGAATTGCCAGGAAGTGCAATGTCTCGATGCGTTCAGTTTTGAAAGTATCGCGGAGCCGGATGATGAAAATTTCGATTCTGATGACGTACACGAGGAGACTGATACAGGCGATATTATTAAGGAGGATGATCTTGCTTATTCTGATGCTTTTTGGATGAAAAGTATGGTGATTAAATGTGGAAGTTTCAATGTATTCGCGAAAAATTAGTTTACCCCACTTTTTTCAATATGGCGGCTCGAGCACAACCTTTCCAGCTCGGGACTCATCAATTCTTGGGAATATTATTGGTTTTGAACATCCATGCAAAATTTCAGCAACTTCGCATTTTCATTTATTTTAGCTAACTTGCCTGAATTACAAGCATAAGAACAACTTCAACCGCAAGGAAGAGAGCCTTAACATCCACAGAACTTGGATGCCAGCTGTTAGATATACATGGATCCTCCCAACGAGAGAAAAATCAGAAAATCAATCAGAGTTTATTGACAGTCCGATTCTAGGTCCGAAAAATAATGACATGTCATTTGAACCACATCAAACCAAAGCCTCGCAGCAGGAAAGAGTGCTCTGACCATTGCCGCATCGCCTTTGTAAATGTCTGCCGCAGATGCCGACGAAACGTCAGGCCCAAAAACCTGCTGAGAATCCCGCAAACTTTCTAACAATTCAACAGTTGCCGGCCGTGAAATTCTACAATAACTGGTATACAAGTATCTGTCAATTCCGTTCTGATCAGTCAAACTCCTCACAATTCCTCACTACCAAAAATGATACTCGTCAAGAACTCACATACATACTTACAGTCGAAAAATTTCTACAACCACTGAAAAAAATATGATGTGATGGAAGCTATTCCAGTACAATATACAGTAGGTGAATCTGGGTTTATGGCAATAAAAGATTTCATTGGGAGTATTGCTGAGTAATGATTACGAATTCAAAGAGAGAAGGTATTAATTATTCCATATTCCTGCGAGGTCATAACATTTTACTGCTCTGAATATGGAAGAGAAGCAGGTGAAGATTCCGCAAAGGGGTGTTCTTTCTACCCAGTATAAACACGGAAATAACCCTTTTGGCGTTGAAATGCTGCAAAACGTACATATATTTTAATGAAAATGCTTCAAAATTATCCGCTTATTTTTTCTAGGTGGAATTATTTCCTAATTCACTCGTTGAACATCATGAATATTCAGTGAGTACCTTGTTGGGCGGGAACAAAAGGAAAGAAAAATCCGTTTAGGATTTTTAACGATATTACAGGCAGATGAGTTCATATTCTTTTATAAAGCAAACTCGTTAGGAGGATTACTCATATATGCGGATTTTTTTATAACAGCTGCTCTTTCGTATCCCCTTCGTTTTTGATGGTTTCACAGGTTACGACAATATCAGTATGCCTATCGTGTGACATAAAGCTAAGTATTTTTTTCAAAGTTAACAACAGACAGTATTTTTACTTTTCATAACACAAGCGACACAACTTAACATTTAGTTGAGTTAACTAATACTTTTATACTGAACCTTTATCAGCTTAGGCTAATATACAGTCTCTGTTTTTAAGCGGACCTCATCGTCAGAAAGCCAGTTGAATTACAAAAAAAAAAATGGATATTTCGACAGTCAATCGAACGGTTCACCTGAATTGAGGCATTTATGAAACATTTGAACAAATCAAAATTGACCATTCTCATTTACTTGCCTTAGCGCTTTTATTTTCTGTAATACAACGAAAATGCAGTAGGATTTCGTATGTATTCGGTTATAATTGCACGAGTGCATAAAAATTACCGATAATTTTGCAAGAAAGCGTGATATCTAAAAATTGCAAATTTATTTTCATATTTTGGCGAAAGTGCCCGAGTCCGAAGGACGAGAGCTCTTTCACAAAATATGAAAATAACCGAATGCAATTTGTATAAGATATCACGCTTGAATGCAAAATTATCTGGTCATTTTTATGCACGAATGTAATTCATTGGAATATTCCACAAGGAAATGTTATTTTTTTTTCATTTATACTTTCATCTTTAGATTGTATGGAGTACTCACCGAAACGCGAAAAGTTTTTCTATTTTTGAAGTCTATCTGACATTTATTTGTGTTGTTTACTGACGTCTAGCGTAACGGTTTCAAATGTGTTATGGTGACTTGATACAATGCAATTACCGCTGTAAGTTTTCAATAATTGCATTGCTCCTATGGGACATTTTATATATGAGGGAAATATTCCGTATAATCTTTATTTTTAGCAGGCGTTTCGTTCAATAACATTAGCCATGTTCAACTATTTTACGAATGAAATTTTGTAGACATATCTGTCTGAACCATGATTATGGTTCCACTAATGAAGTACTTGTGTGATATATGGGTAAATGATGTTTCAAATCGATTACAGAATATGAGTTCAACATTAAGTCAGCATTTTATTCCCATATTTCTTGTTTATTATCTGAAATAATTTCAAATGAATGTGTATACAAGCTAACCCGTGCCCACTTTGTTGGGCATTGATTACTTTTGTGAAGCAATTATATTGTGTTGTTCTAAGTACTAAGTTTCATCAGGTTCATTACAGCTCTGCCCCTAGGCGCACCTGAAAAAACGAAATGTTATGAAACCCTTTCTTTACCCCGTTGGACAAAGAATTTCAGTGAGATAAAAAACACATCTTCCATAAATTCTGTTGAAAAATATTCCTGTGAAATTTGGGGTAGATTGAAGTACGTTGTCCCATACAAACTTTGACACCGTTTTTCACCCCCCTGTGGGCAGAATTTCGGAAAATCCCACACACTTCAATGTTCAGATCTCTACGATCAGTAGTTCAGGCTGTGCGCTGATTAACCCCTAAAATAACTTTTCAACCCTTGTTTACGGTAAAACGGGAAAAAAGTATCCTATGTGAAAAATACTTTCACTTCTATTACAGCCTCACGTGGCGTACTTACGCATATTATGATTATTGCAACTTTTTGAATCGTTTTATCTCGAAAATAGTAACTCTAAGGAAAAACAGTATCGGTCTTTTTTTTAATAGAGAATTCAACTCATGTATAAAATATCCCATGAGCCACCGTGATTTTGTCACTATGACAGCGAAAAAACTTTGCCCTAAGTTTTTCAGCGACAAAACGGAACCTAACTCTCGAAAGCATGGCAGCCAGAATTGTAAACAAATCTGACGGCGTCTTTGTAAATATTTCACTTGCGTTGTCAAAAGATCTGATCTGTGGAAATGAAATATCAGAATTGTGTTATTAACAATTGTACTTTTCCGTTGAATTGAATAAACTAAACTGTATTCATTAAATTGTCGTACCGATTTTTTTTTGTTTAGTTGCCTTCCGGCAAATTTACTCAAAACACTGCCAGAAAAAATTACTCATCCTACGGACTCGTAATTTTTTCAGATTCAGTTTTTGCGTTGAGTTGCCAGGCAACAAAATTCTCATCGAAATGTCAAGTTTTCTTCGACAAAAAAAGCTCTCGTGTAATTCAAAGTGAATATTCCAATCGTATGTCAAAAATCCCATATGAAGCGGGATATTTTCGATCAATTACAGCGATGAATTCCCGGCGGGACATTTTCGGGTTGGTAAATACCCGGTAGGTATCGAAAAATACCCGCTCGGTCCGTGTATCTATAGTAACGATTGTCAAAATGTACCTTTGTCATCTTGACAGGCATAAATACTGAATTTTAAACGTCGTTGTTTCAACTCCGGAAATATTCTACCGAATTACACTCGTGCATCAAATAAACCTAATAATTTTCCTTTCAAGCATGTTGTCAGTAAAAAAACTGCATTCGGTTATTTTCATATTTTGCTAAAAGAGCCCTCCTCCTTCGGAGTCGGGCTCTTTCGACAAAATATGAAAACAAACTCATGCAATTTTTAGATAACATGCTTTCATGGAAAATTATCGGTAATTTTGAAGCACTTGTGTAATTACTCCCGATAATTTGGAGGTCTACAATTTTGGTCTGTGGTGGTTTCTTGATTAAACTCACCGTTTACGTGAAAATCTTGAAAAATCCAGATTTATGACTTTTGCATAGGTAATTTTTTTACCGAAATGTTTGGGAATTTTCAAATGTCGTTTTTGATTATGTTTTGAACAATTTCACTCCGTTTCTGCTGGATGTTGATTAAAGTACCTTCACTCTTATCTGATAGCCTAATTTTAACGGACTACGGGTCGATGTCTAACAGTGTTTTTTTTCTTCGGTACATACTCCAGTAAAGGAAGTAATTTTTTTAGTAAAACGAAGGACTAATTCGAGACCACTCAGATCAACTTAAATTTTTTTGGAATTTGTCAAAAAAGGTGTCAAGTATCCGAGTAAACAAGTTTGGTTACTGGGCAAAGCTCCAAAACGCTGTTAAACTTGGCCAAACTTTTTTTTTGGCCCAAAATTAATAAAAATTTAATATCTTGAATATAAGATGAATTTTCGTGAAAATAGGTACCGGGGGTTTTTTTGGGTCACTGATTACGATTTTAATGTCAGAAATTTCTGTAACACCCTGTAAACCGTTTCTTTTTTAAATATTTTGATTTGAAATTCGACAGCAGAATCCAATTGGCTTATCATCTAAACATACAGTACTGCAAGAAAAATGTTCATAAAACTTATGAATAGAGGGTCCCAATGGATTAACTATAAAAATTGTATGTGATTGATGAAAAAAAAATGATAACGAGATGTACCAGGAACCATTTTAAAGCTGAGGTTATCGCCGAAATTTCATGTCATATGCAACATTTGATTTGGATGGGCCAATTTTTTTTTTTATTTCGCCCGACAAAAAAGAGCATTTACCGTTATGAACATAAAATAGGCAATTCTAAACGGACAAATTTGCTTTCAGATGAAAACTTATAGCAAGAAATTGAAATACAACTATCCTGGAAAGAATGCTGAAAGAGATGGCTGTTTAAAATAAATAATGTTCACGCTGCTGGCCAAAAACTGAAAATGTTTTGAAAAATACATGATTTTACCCAAATTTAACAGGCCAAAACATAAACAATAATTACCCGATAGGGCCAAAACTGGCTGGACATATTTAGGACGAAGTGTTCTGACTTTTCATCAAAGGATTTTTTTTCCAAGCACCTTAGCCCATATGGCGCAGAAAAATTGGCATTAAAAATTTTTGAAAAAAAATTATTTTGCCCATAACTTTTTTTCTTCTTATTTTGAACGGTTCTGATTGGTCTCAAAATTTTCCCGATTTTGTCATCTTGCAAAATGATAAGAATCATTTTTTTTGTAAAAGTTATATTTTTCGAGATATTTACGCCAGAACGATCCAGTTTCTTCAGTTTTCGTTAAGCAACCATGTTTGCCATGTCATATCTCCTTTAATATTAATCGTAGAAAAATGAAACAGAAACCACTTTATTTGTCAACTAAAATACTTCATATTGGTAATATATAATTTTTTTTGTAATACTAACAGATTTTCAGTAAATTTAAAAAAACTTCAAAAACTAATTTTTTTTTTGCAAAAATCACACTTTTCCTTGCGCTATTACTCGAAAGGGGTGCATTTTTATGAAAAATTGCAATCAATGTTTTCATGTTGAAAAATGATAACTTATCGATTGGTTTCATTATTTATTTTTTTAACCACCCCTCCAATGAGTTCCACCCCCCTCCCACCCCCCGCGCTTTTTCCCAGTAACGAAAGTTGTTTACTCGGATACTGGGCACCTTTCTTAACAAAATTCAAGTTACTCCAAGTATCTGCAATTGGTCTCGAATTAGTCCAGCCAGTTTTTACTTCCCTTACTCAAGTAACATACAAAACTTGTAAGAAGATTTGTTAGCTTTATCCATGATCTTTATAGCAAATGAAAATAGTTTTGAGCAACTGACAGTCGAGAGTAAACAAACACAGGACATGTTCTCTGGTGCCTTCCAAAGTGCGCGCATAATGGTAGCGTTCGAGCGGCTCGTATTTATCCATAAATCATAACAATTATTATCATCTGTCCTTTTCACTGACTCGACTCAGTGGGCGAACGCGCTACTAACAAGTAACATTAACCAATGACCGCTTCTCGCAGCGCAGGGTGGGTGATCACTGGCTTCGAGAATCGTGAGTCCTGAGCAGTCGCTTAGTATTATTATAACTACAAGTAGTCTACTCACCCTCCAGCACCAGCACGCATTCCGTGTTGTTGGTGTAGTTATCGCCGGGATAGCCGGGACTGAAGAATTGGTTGTTGGTGACGTTGACGAACGGTTTGCAGGCCTCCGGGACGTGCTCTTCGGCCGTTGGGGGCGCGTTGTCGCTCGCAGCTTCTCGCCGGTATCTGTCACCTGAAAGGCGACACATTAATTGGGTCTCCGCGAGCTGTGGCAAGTGACACACCATCAATTGATAGGGTCGGAGTGTCAGGTCTACCGTCCGAGGTGAAAATGTAATGTTATAACTGATATAATATCTCCTGGAGACGCTGTTAGACAAGGGTCACATTATTCCGATACTGGTGCTTGAAAAATTTGCAAAGATAATTTAAGAACGCTTGGGTATTCCCTAAGAAAATTTCACAACATATTGAACTTCAACAATTTTCGGAATAGACTTATTCCATCCTCTAGTTCAGTGTTTTTCAATCTGTGGGTCGCGCCCACAGGGGGGGCGCGGAGCTTCACGGGGGGGGGGTCGCCGGCAAAAGAAAATTAGTTAAGGTTCTACATGATTCACTACCTACAGTGAAACACAATTTCAGTGAGAAGGATGAACTCGTTTATTTTTCAAATCGTGGTGCTATTTTTGAAATATTCACAATCAAATTGTTTTCTAATTGAGGCCTTTTTTCAGTTTTGATGTCCACCATTGAAGAGAACGTTAGTTCTTAGAATATATAGGTAACTAAATAGAGAGTCACAAATTACATGTAGTATTTTAATTACATTACAATTTTTTGTCTTTCTATGGCCCAAGGGGGTCGCCAGAAATTTTTATCCTTGAAAGGGGTCGTGTAATCAAAAAGTTTGGAGAGCACTGCTCTAGTTCATTTTCTATATTGTACCGTTGTACGCTTTTTGTTTTTCAGGAGTGAAAACTAGCCCTTATTGTCAAAAATTATAAAATAACATGTAAAACCTAAATATGGGTAGAAATAGTTAAATAATGATTGTTTTATGCTTTATGATATAATTCCATAATTTTTCAACCTGCCCTTGTTGAAAACTACCCTTGAAAACATTGAAATTTTTATAATACGTCTTCGAAATTTAGATTAGACTGGTGAGAAATAAACGAAATATATACACACACACGCATACACGTGAGCAAATGTTTCTTTTTCTCTGTACTCCACTATGAATGGAGAAAGTGGAACACTCGGTGGAACATATAACGTATAACGGCTAAATACCGGTTATGTAGAAACTTTTCCTAGAGATCAATTACCCTAACACCAAACTGATATTTTTGCACTCGACGCGCGTTTCGCTAACAATGTTAGCATCTTCAGGGGAAGAAAATTGATACTAAATCTAGAGCTGAGGTTAGTTATTTATATACCTAAGGTTTTCAGGTCCGACATGGACTTCGTTTGTTATTGTTAATTATTCTAATTAATTTCTCGGTAATGAGCTGACTACCTGCAAGTTTCGTCATCTGTTAGTATTGACTTCTGATTACTTCCTCAACAATAAATTGAAGAGCGGGCTAAAAGGAATAGGTCCCCTGTCACCATACATGCTGTTTTTACATTTTGCTATTTCTAGACTCTCACATGCATCGAGTAGTCTTGTGTCATGCACATGCTTGATCAGTTTCAGATTGCTTTCACCAATTTTGTGATCATTGTGTAGAGCGTGTTGGGCGACACTGGATTTTTCTACCCTTCCGTATTTCATATGTGCAAAATGCTCTTTGAAACGGGTTTCAATAGCTCTTCGACTCTGGCCGATGTACTTGTTGTTGCAATCTTGACAACTGATCTTGTAAATTCCCGACTTTTCTGAATTTTCTAGTTTATCTTTTGGGTTACCAAGAAGCTGCTGTAATTTGTAAGAAGTTTTATATGCAACTTTCATATTTACTTTGTCAAATATCTGTTGCAGTCCTCTAGTGTATTGAGGTTCATATGGGACTACTATAAACTTTTCGTTTATCTCATCTTTTTTGAAAGTCGAAGATTTACGGAGTGTTTCCCTAAATTCACATTTTCTAATTATCTTATCAACTATCTCTGGGTTAATACCGTTCACTTCAGCTACGTGCCTAATCACTCTCCTTTCATTGTCGTACTTATCTTTTTTCAAAGGAAAAGTTATTAACCTATGGACAAGAAATTGCAGTGCCGCCATTTTATGCTGTGGACAATGATTTGAGTCATTTGGAATGTATCTGAAGGTGTTCGTGTCTTTCCTGTAAATGTCAAATTCTATTTCATTCTGTTCGTTCCTTATAACCAATACATCTAAAAATGGCAACTTTCGTTCTTTTTCTACTTCGCACGTGAATTTTATACTATTACATCTGTTGTTTAGTGCCGAAATGACATTTTTAATTTTGGCAATCCACCACAGCGAATATGTCGTCAACATATCTAATCCAGACCCTAGGGAAGTAATTGAGTTCCTCCCTAGCATCCGTCTCGAACCTGCCCATAAACAGGTTCGCCACAAATGGAGACAATGGGTTACCCTTCGTGCTGTGCATAATATGAGCCATCATATTGAAAACAATTCTGATCCATGCAAAGCTTGGTGAGTTGAATATATTCTTCAATAGTGTCTTCTGCCAAGTTATTCGATTTGAGAAGATCTTTCAAATACTCTACAGCTTGTGGTATCGGGACACTTGGGAATAAAGAACTGACATCGAATGAAACCAATGTTTCGCCCTCTTCTAATTTGATATCTTTTATTTTTTCTATGAATTCTTGTGAATTTTTAACACTCGCGTCAGTTGGGCCGATGGGGAGATTTTCAAATTCTTTTGTTAACCATTTAGCAATATTATATGAGGGCGAATTCATTGCTGATACTATTGGTCGCATCGATTTTCCAGGTTTGTGTATTTTTGGTAAACAATATATGTTTGGGACTGTGGGATTTGACAGTTGTAGTCAAATATAGGTATGTAAATAACTAACCTCAGCTCTAGATTTAGTATCAATTTTCTTCTCCTGAAGATGCTTACCTTGTTAGCGAAACGCGCGTCGAGTGCAAAAATATCAGTTTGGTGTTAGGGTAATTGATCTCTAGGAAAAGTTTCAACTTTTAGACCAAAGGTTCCAAAACTCATCGTTTAACCGGTTATGTAGATTTCTATGCTCCGAAGCGGGTAATTCGAATTTTTCAAAACAATTATTGGTTTTTCAAGCATAGCTCCTTCATTTTAGGTTATAGAAAATTTGTTTCACAAACGATTTTGTGGAGCTCTTTGAGAGCTTCAAGGCTATGTGAATCGAATTACTTATTATCCCTTAATTTCCGAATGGAGAGAGTTTGAAGCGCTTGAATAAGGTGATATTCGATCGTAAATGTAGGTGTTAAACGGCTATATCTCGCCGAATATTCACTGTACATAAAATCTGCACACAGGGAAATTTTCTTCATCAAAAAAGCTACAATTCAGTACTATATAATTATTTTCGTATATTTTCAAGGAGAGGGTTGAAAACACGACATTGAAAAAAATCGTTTTCTCTTTAAACTCCAATTCTCCTAAAATCAGGCATTTCGAATTGGTCAAACTTCGTGAAGAGAGTCACAGAAGGGTGGCAATCAATTTCAATTAGGGGGTACTATGGGAGTTGTTTTCACAGATTTTTTTCGTAGAAAAAAGATATTTTCGTAGATATTTTGATCATTAGGCGGTCAATTTTCATGCTAGAGACATTCTTTATTGGTTGAAAGCTCTAACTGAATATTTCCAAAAATATCCTATGAGCTCCTTTCGGAAAATGCAAAATTTTCTCGTTATTTCGCTTAAATCTTCCAATTTATATATTTGCCGAAAGAAGCTGAGCATTAATTTGCTGTATTTGTCGTAGAAAAATTATAAAAAAAGATTTGTTTTCGTTTTTTTCAAAGCTACAATTTGGCTCCTCATACTTTTTTGAAAAAAATGCATATTTTTAGAGTTATTCGAAAAAACCATTAAAAGAAGTCGTTTTTTTCGTTAAAAAAGCTGTTACTCTCAACTTCGTATAATTAAAAAAATATCACGAGAAAAACATATGGAACATTTTTTTCTTGGAATTACTTTTTCCGTCGACTGCGTTCCAGTCATGAAAATGCAGTTCACCCACTGCGGAGCCTTACATTCTCAGATGAAACTGAAACAGAGTCCGGTATTGTGTCTTTTCTTGAGAGGTATGCATTTCATATTTGAGCATGACATGACGTTTGGACTTCTTGTATTGTTCAATATTTGGTTGATAGCTCTAAGAAAACTTTTCAATATTTTGGCGAATGCTCCCTTGGGGACAAATTCCTTGAATTTCTTTGATCTGGCGAAGAAAACATTATCAGCATAGTCAACCCCAACAATGTGTTGGAGGACATATATTGTTGTAGATGAAACACTAGCAGAACAGTAAATAGATGCAGAGTTCTGTCTGTCAGTTTGACTGGAATGTTGAAAAGAAGATAATGAAGCTTCAAAATACAGTTGACGACAAGATTAGTCATTAAATTAATCTCAAACCATAAAATGATCTGAAAACTTGACAAAAAAAATCACTTATCGTTCTGACTTGATAGCCATCTTTTTGGATTATGTAGGTTTCAAAAAACAAAAGTTTATGTTGATATATCGAATGCAAAAAATGTGATATGAAGGCAGTGTTTTGATAGTTTTACTTTCCATGTGTTCTGTCAAGGACATGCTCAAATTGGATTTAGATGAATGCAATATTCATTTATTCGCCGACCACACTATATAATAGATCATGGGGAACGAAACTGATGACTTGACAAGGAAAATAAATAACAGCCTCCCGAAAATAAGTGATTGGTTCAACACAAACAGATCAATAATAAATATTATTAACCAATAATGAATATATCTAAATACATGATTATAAGAAGTAGACGACATTTTTGTGATTATGTCGATGAAAATATCGAATATATTGATCTCGAGCCAAAACCATGGAATATCTGGGCGTCATTGACAATGAACTATCTTTCAACTCTGAAGTTCCTTCAGGAAACCTACAGTTCCGGTTCAACATTCATTTATATAATACCTGTCAAAGCAACAATATACATATAAAACCAACAAAGCTTATGAGTACTAAAAAAGCATTTTTAGTTTACAACATAAATTACTAAATCAATTGTAATGTTATACTTTGAGTAAATTTCGAGTACATCTGCGACAATTATATCATGGAGTGTGATTGACCCAACCGATTTTCCTGTGTATTATTTTGCTATTAGTCTTCATTCATTCATATCAAATTCTTGTTATTAATTCTCCTTGTTCTCTGTCATAACTTACAATTTTTTTTACGATCTTCTACTTGTTTGTACTCGCCACAATGTTGTTGTAGAAAAAATGGATAAGCTTTTCGCAGTCGAGGTTTTCAACATCACTACTTTTGTTCGGGTTGGAAGGCCGTCGTTTTTTGGGATTCCTTCCTCGGGAGAAAAAGTTTCCAGAAAACTCAAAAACCAATGACTTCCAAGCAGGATTTTGAAATGATCAGAAATATTGTGACATATTTATGAACATAACCTATAACCTAAAAGCTGCCGTCAGTCGCGCAGGAAACGTGACGATACGGATTCATGGGGTGCTCCTCTGTCGGCAATTTCTCGAACTGACTTTTTTTACTGAATTTGTTGGAAATCAACAGTGCGAAATATGCAGAATTTGCGCTCACGATTTTCCAGTAACAGAACCAGGGTTTGTGTGCATCTTCTAACAATCAACATGATATTATTATTATTGATTCGACCCTGGAATATACAAATTCATACAAATAGAAATTCTGATTATACCAAAAATATTCATTCAGAATTATGAACGTCATAGCCCAAACGGATGAACTAAATTCTCAAATCCCATTTGAACCGAATAACACCAAAAATAATATCAACCGTGGAAAGTCTTCTCGAATATCATTCCATTTGCACATTCACAAAAGATATCCTGTAAATGTACGACTTCTCCCCTCTTGATAAAATATGCTTTCAGAATGCGAACGCTTCAGTGATAGCGAAGGCTTTAATCCGAATGGAAAGGACCACACACGAAAACCCTTTTCACGGGTGCTGAATCCCTCAATCCTGAGTGAGAAGTGTAAGGGTAAACCAGGAATTGAGGAAATTTTTCGGTCCTATTAATAAAAACGGTTGAATCCGAACATGCTTCAATCTTGTGATTAGGGATTAGGCCCTTTGATCGTTTTACATGTTTGAGGGTGTTGAATATCAATGAATCGTTTGGGACAGCTGTAATAATCATTCCCCGACACTGGTGGAAATAAGGGATACATCCAACTCACATATAGTGCATTTCTTTAATGTTCCCCCCTCCTTTTATTTTTTGAATGGGTCATCTCAAAAAATTGCAACGGGATAATGAAATTGATGCATGAATACTATATTTTGGGAAAGAATTGACACATGAAAATTCCAAGATGGCGACTGGGCTCCACCTGGAAAAGAAATTCAATCGAAAGGGGGGTCTTGTGATTATTTGAATTATTTGAAGCCCCTGACGAATAACTCACAACCCTGGAATATGAAGTCAATATCTTCAACTACTACAAAATGACGAAATATTTGATAATCACCTGAAAAAAACAATATTAATATCGATATTTCTAGAACTTTTTGTTCCTCTCTATAAGGTTTGATAGGTTATTTTTTGTTCATAAAAAAGACAAATATGTCAGTAAAACGAACACCATTGTTCAGTTGAAATATTCTCATTCAGTTTCCGATTTTATGAGGAGATAAGCACCACGTGAACTATCTCCAAAATGAGTTGGATTGGCTATCGAGGTCCTACGTAATGGCCAGCCCGCTTGCCAGATTTGACACTTTTAGGCTTTTCTGATGGGGCTATTTGAAGCAGAAGGTGTGCAAAATTGAACCTGCTTCAATATTGAATATACGGCAGAGAATAATAAATATTTGTAGAAATATCTTCGTTGCTGTGTTCGAAAATGTTCCACGTGAAATATCGGATAGGCTATTCTTATCTCAAGACATTCACGGCAACCATTTCGAGCATTTTCTGAACCGAACTCAGTTTATTCCCCTCAAATTATGAAGTCAAACGTCGATATGTGCAGCCAATTATTGAATGTTCTACCATTTTGTAGTAGGTGAAGATACTGACTTCATATCCTTAGGTTGTGAAGTATTTGTCAGGAGCTTCAAAATGATGTATCGCAAGATCAGGGGGGTCCATTTGTTTCATTTTTCCAGATGGAGCCCAGTCGCCAGCCTGAAATTTTTATGTGTTAATTTTACTCCAAAATATAGTATTCATACATCAATTTTATTATCCCAAGTTTTAATTTTGTGACTTGATTCGTTCAGAGAATAATAGTGGGGGAACATAAGCATATTGAATTATATCCCAAAGTTACTCGAGAATATCATCTGTGGCAATATGAAGACTCCTTTGAATAACGTGATAGTTGAGAACCAACATGGATTCTCTCAGGGTGAATCTATTGATACAAACTTATTGCTTTTCTCTCAGTATGTAGTGAGAGTCCTGGAAAATGAACACCAAGTGGGCGTAATATATACAGACTTTTCCAGGGCTTTCGATACAGTTAACCATATAATTCTCTACGAGAAACTCAATGGCATTGGTTTCTATGGAAGTTTGCTGAGATGGTTCTGCAGTTATGTTTCAGATAGGAGACAATTCATCAGAATTGAAGGCTTCACATCTCGAGAAGTTATTGTTACTTCAGGTATTCCTCAAGGGAGTCACTTAGGACCTTTCCCATTCAACATCTTCGTGAACGATATAAAAGAAAAAAACGAAAAATCCAAGGTATTAATGTTTGCAGATGACTTGAAACTTTCTAAAGCTATCCAATCACGACAGGACTGCATTGATTCACAATCTGACTTGACATTGTTAGCTGATTGGTGTTCTCTGAACCATGTGGACTTGAATATTGACAAATGCAAAACAATGACTTTTTATCGCTCGGTAGGTAAGCATGAATTTGTTTATACTATAAATGGAATACCGTTAGAATCCGTTTTCTCTATCTGCGACTTAGGTATAATCATGTATGTTAAGATGGACTTTCATCTTCATCATGAACAAATGACGAATAGGGCTTTCAAAATGTCAGATTTCCTTTGTAGAACCACAAGGGATTTCACAAACGTAAAAGTTCTATCAAAATTCTCTATTATTTATTGGTGCGGTCAATAATAGAATATTGTAGCTCTATTTGGTCACCAACATACGAAGTTCATTGTCATAGTATAGAAAGAGTTCAAAATGAATTTTCAAAGTATATTTCATTCAAACTAAATATGCCACCAAACATCCATTCTCAATTTTCAAAATTAGCACTCGAGCCGATCTTCAAAAGGTCAGTACTCGTAGAATACAAGCATATATAATTTTCCTTTATAAAACTGAATTCAAGAATTGATTGTCCAGAAATTATTTCGCAAATAAATCTTCACGTTCCTCCCCGACATACTCGTAACAAGCAAGCATTCACTATTGAATTCCATAGATCCAATTATGGAAAACATTCTCCATTGTCTCGAATTATCTCGAATGGGAACCTAATAGATTTGGATTATTTTCATTTATCAGATACAAGTTTCAGGGATAAATTAATGGTTAGCGGTTAGTGTATTGAACAAATACTCACATTTTTGCATCTATTAGACTTTAAGCACATTATTCATCTTGTATTCGAGTTCAATAAGTACTTTTGAGCTTTTGTTCTTAGTTTAAGTTAAGATGTGTTAACTGTGAAAATTTTTGTACAATCTTGTATATCTACTGGGGTTACCTGTCAATAAATAAATGAATGAAATGCACTGTATGAGTATGTAACTGTTTTTACTTTGCAGTTTCGGTTGTTAACAATCCAAAAACTGCGAAGGAAAATTCATACACCACAAAATAATGACAAAATAACGACTTTCGTGAATGTTAATTCGTATCTCCTGTTCCTTGATTCACGCGGTGTTCTTTGAATATTACAGGCTTTCGTCCCGTGTGAATCTGCATGAGAAAATGTGTAACATTTGATGATTATGAACATGAAAAATTGAACAGAATGCAGACAGAAACTAACAGAATGGAATTATAGAAAGGAAAAGTGCTTGTGGAACTGGTGAAAACGAAAATGGTTCAAATACACAGGCATGGATGATACTCAGTTAAAGTTATGAATATAGCTAAAAGATTAGGAATGAAATAATGATAGTTATTCTTGTGACCAGTTGCAAAGAGTTTAATTCCATATACTGTAAGGAAATATCATTTTCCGCAAATCGCTAGGAAATTTTGACATTCCTGTCAAAATTTCTTGGAGAAAAAGTCATCCCCCAGATTCTATTTCACGAATCAGATTGTCGAATAGGTCAGACTGTGACTGTTGCATACGCTGTACCGACAATATACGCATATTCTAAACAATTCGAAAATCGAATTCGTGAAATAGAATCCTGGGCCAGGACTTCCTTACTGTAAGGAAATGATATTTCCATACAGTTCTTAGTGTTCTACATAAATGATTGAAAACACATTGCTTATAAGGAATTAATTTATATTTTGAAAACATCAAGTCATTGCTGAATACATTTTTAAGATCAATTCGTTATATTTACAGTAATTTGACAGTTAGTACAATTATTGAACATTGGAGGAACACTGTTAGAACTATGAGAAACATTTTGGACAACATGCGGGGTGGTAGAGTTATTTTGTTGAATATTTTGTACTGTGAAAATTTCATTTGCCACCTCAACCTTATTGTTGAGCGATTCTTCGATATATCCTTCAGCAACGTTTGAACTGACTTCTATCCGCCATGCCTCTTTAAACTAGTTATGTCGGCACCAGAGTCAACCAATATTGTTGCAGAAGACCGACGAAAGCAGTGACCAATATATTCTGTCGGATTCACCAAGTTCAAATAAGTAGCAACTATTTTGGGCATTTTTCTAAATTGATGAATTCCTACCACTTGTCTACAACCCTTTCCGCTTTGATATTTAAAGAAAAATCGGCCACTGTTCATATTATCTGGTCTTAACGAAACATACTTTCGATAAACATTCAAGTAGATCTGATTAATCACAAATGATCTTGGTTTGTTGGTTTTCGAATCAGGTATGCTGATTAAAAGCTTAGATTCTAGGTCTTCTATATCGTGTACAGTCATTCGGACTAACTCATCCATTCTACAGGCCCCAGAAATACCAAATATTACAGCCACCTAAAAAATAAATAAAGGTATAATCTAAATAGAAATTAAAACCTTGTAAATTACCTTAATCATTAAATTTTCTTTATCTGGAGCTTCCTGGATAAATTTCTTCCTTCGTTAAAATCTTAGATTTCTTTGCCCTATAACCTTGAGCTTGCCGTTTCAATAAAGAACGAAGTTTTGAGTATGTAGATATATCTACATTGTGTTTAATTGCAAGGGTTGACTTCAGCATTGAATAATTGGCCCATAATGTTGAAGATTTCATCTTTAAACAAAGGTCTAGGAAGTATGCCATTACAACATTTTCTGAGAAAGAAAATTTTTACTCATGCGATAATCCATAAAACGTCTGTATGCATTTTCGTACTTTTCTCTTGATTTCTTTGGCAATAATTCTAATGAAGCAGTATTCACTGCCTCAACCAGCTCTGGAGGAGTCCCAGGAATGGAAATTTCATCATCATTTATCATTTTACTTTCGAGAACACCAGCAATTAAATTTATAAGCGTCAATTTTGACAATTCAACCTCAATACGTTTCCATAGTAACCCAAGTAATTTTATTAGGAATTTCAAAGCACCATTTATTTGGGAATAAAATTATCGCGTTTTTTTTTAAATCAATCAATATTTGTCGAATTTTAAACGATTTGCGGAAAAATAGTATGTTTACCTCGTAGGAAAAGCCACATTCCTGGACTCTGTGTTGCTAAGTCTCGGCTTGCGCCTCGACTTAGCAATCTTCACAGTCGCCCAGGAATGTTAAGCTTTTCCAACCCGGTAATCAATGTACTATTTCTAACTATAGTAAAAAATTTCCACTTGACTATAGTAGCGCCTCGAAAACATTTCAGGAAATTTTTTCTGTTGCCATGGTAACTAGACAAAATTAAGGCATCTTATTGGTTGGAAAGTGGGGGTGTGAAACTTTCACTCAAATAACTCTTCTCGCCACATTTTGTTTTTCGTACTTTTTCAAGACTTACTTCTCCTAATCAACACATATTGAATTTCAAAAAGACCATGGGTGCAACTGGAACGAATAAGCTAGTGGAAACAGCCCTTATATCGTTGAGGACATACATTTTATTATTGCTGGGAGGTCCATAGAATACTTACCTATGTCAGAAATTGCTGTACAAACTCAAAGAGCAATTTTTTCGTCGAATACCACTTGATTTTTATTCGGTTTTTACATCAGATTGAACAACTGATAATACAACTTTCTGATGTGATTCATATTGAAGAGCTGATTGAAAATTCACCACACTGGAAATATGAAAGACACTCGGTGATATATCCTATTCAGCATGATATACCCATTTCACAGTCGGACTGCAATTTCATGCCACACCAGCGGAACTCTTTATGAATTAAATCGAACGATAATTACAAATAGACAATGGAGCAATCATGTTGAACGCGGACTAGAGAATTTATTATTATTTCAATGACCAGGAAATTCGGTTTGCGTACTCATTCGATTATCCAATTATTATTTCATTTC
Source organism: Zygogramma bicolorata (assembly GCA_032362365.1). Lineage (NCBI taxonomy): Eukaryota > Metazoa > Arthropoda > Insecta > Coleoptera > Chrysomelidae > Zygogramma > Zygogramma bicolorata. The sequence goes on along the minus strand of JAVJAQ010004348.1, from coordinate 46,495 downwards.
AATTAAACTCAACATACTCGACCAAAAAACCCCAGCCCCGGAGAGGACTGCAACTCCGGACGATTCCAAAAGGTTGGACAAACATTTCATTATGATTGAAAATGGAAAATTAATTCCGAAATGGGATCAAACTGTGAGAGAGTCAAACTCACTTCACCACGACAGCGATATTAAAGTATTACCCCAGTAAAGGAAGTAAAAACTGGCTGGACTAATTCGAGACCAATTGCAGATACTTGGAGTAACTTGAATTTTGTGGAGAAAGGTGCCCAGTATCCGAGTAAACAACTTCCGTTACTGGGAAAAAGCGCGGGGGGTAGGGGGGTTGGAACTCATTGGGGGGGAGGGGGTTGCAAAAAAAATGAAACCAATCGATAAATTATCATTTTTCAACATAAAAACATTTACTGCAATTTTTCATAGAAATGCACCCCTTTCGAGTAATAGCGCAAGGAAAAGTGTGATTTTTGCAAAAAAAATTCAAAAGTTTTTAAAGTTTTTTTAAATTTACTGAAAATCTGTTAGTATTACAAAAAAAATTATATGTTACTTATATGAAGTATTTCAGTTGACAAATAAAGTGGTTTTTCTTTTATTTTTGTACGATCGATATTGAAGGAGATATGACATGGCAAAAATGGTTGCTTAACGAAAAATGAAGAAACCGGATCGTTCTGGCGTAAATATCTCGAAAAATATAACTTTTACAAAAAAATGATCCCTATCATTTTGCAAGGTGACAAAATCGAGAAAATTTTGAGACCAACCAGAACCGTTTAAAATGAGAAGAAAAAAAGTTATGGGCAAAATAATTTTTTTTCAAAAATCTTTATTACCAATTTTTTTGCGCCATATGGGCTAAGGTGCTTGGAAAAAAAATCCTTTGGTGAAAAGTCAGAACACTTTGTCCTATATATGTCCAGCCATTTTTGGCCCTATCGGGTAATTATTGTTTATGTTTTGGTCTGCTAAAGTTTGGTAAAATCGTGTATTTTTTAAAACATTTTCAGTTTTTCGCCAGCAGCGTGAACATTATTTATTTTAAACAACCAAATTTCTCAGCATTTATTCCAGGATAGTTGTATTTCAATTTTTTGTTATAATTTTTCATGTGTAAGCAAATTTGTCCGTTTAAAATTGCCTATTTTATATTTATAACGGTAAATGCTCTTTTTTGTCGGGCGAAATGAAGAAAAATGGCCCATCCTATTCAAATGTTGCATATGATATGAAATTTCGGCCTTAACCTGAGCTTTGAAATGGTTCCTAGTACATCTCGTTATCATCAGCCAAAAAAAAGTTATGGCCAAAAAACCTTTTTTTTCCATCAATCACATAAAATTTTTATAGTTAATCTATTGGGACCCTCTATTTATAAGTTTTATGAACATTTTTAGTGTAGTACTGTATGTTCAGATGATAAGTCAATTAAATTCTGCTGTCAAATTTCAAATCAAAATATTTTTAAAAAATCCCTAAAAAAGGTAGTTTTTACGGTTTACAGGGTGTTTCAGAAATTTCTGACATTAAAATCGTAATCAGTGACCCAAAAACCCCCCGGTACCTATTTTCACGAAAATTCATTTAATATTGCCCGAGATATCAGATATCTATTGATTTTGGGCCAAAAAAAAAACAGTTTGGTCAAGTTTTACAGCGATTTGGAGCTTTGCCCAGTAAGCAAACTTGTTTACTCGGATACTTGACACCTTTTTTGGCAAATTCCAAAAAATTTTAAGTTGATTTGAGTGGTCTCGAATTAGTCCTTCATTTTACTAAAAAAATTACTTCCTTTACTGGAGTATATGCGGTATATTCGGGAATAATTGTCAGACTTAGAACACAGACATTCATGTTACCAGTTACAGAAAGTTTCATTTTGTTTACCGACACGGTTTTCTTCAGTTTCATGTCTTTCAATACCTTTCAATACTGGCGATTGCTAAAAAAAGGAATGTTTCAAAATCATTATTTTGAGGTGGATGAATGTTCTTTTTCTTCTCCAGAGTGTTTTGGGGTAAGTAACCTATCACAATCTGAAAAAAAATTAAAACAATGTCGAAACCTATTCAAGTGTCAGAAGGCAGATCTTTTATGTTCCCCAAAAAGTTGCTGAGTTAATTAAAAAACTTTCGAGTATAACATGTCCTATTACTCAGTCACTCATCGTATGTATAACGTATATGTGACTATCACAGAAATTTGCCTACATTGAAAGCTTGTGAGCTTCGAAAATCAAATCTGTTTCCGTTCGCGAAACTTCACAAATTCTATTCTTCAATGAAGATTTTCAGGAGAGCTGTCAAAGATCTGAGTTTGACATAATATTGAATGATATTTTCGACCGCACGAACAAGCAATTTGATAAATACAATTCTTTGTGTTTTCTGTTAGGTATGTTGTACAACGTAACGCAGCAACTTTTTGGGATGGATTAGAAATATGCCCTTTCACATTATTTGTATACCTTCAAATATCAAATATTTCAAATTGTGGAAGGTTACTAACCCAAAACTCTACGAAAAAGAGGGGAAAATATCATTATATTCATTATATTCGAAAAGTCTATAGATTAGTATAACAGAGGCTCATGGAAATTGTGGAATGAGAGGAGAATGGAATATGACATTTGATCTATTTCAAAAGGGGAAATGAACGAAAACTTTCATGTCTACTCTGTCATCAATCAGTAATTGGTGAAGAAGGTAAATGAGATGGCAGACATTGAAAATATTTTAACCCTAACCTTATAGCAATATCCCAAAGTGTAATTCTGTGACATTTTTGAATTGTAATGAGTATTCGAGATCAAGATATTATTGAGACAGGAGTTTATTATAAAGTTTCTACGCCAAATACTTATAACGCGCCTGTTAATTTTCTGGAAAGGGTGAAAGATAGCCCTTTGATAATTCAATAACCCTTTATGTATAAAAATGTGTTTTTCATGCATGATACAGTTATTGCTATTGTGAAAAAAAATGAAGAGCGTTCAAAACTGTTGAATTTCACGTTTCTTCTTTGGTATGCTGTTGGCAACAAATATGTCACAGTTCTGTGACGCCTTTTCTTCAAGTTATTTCGGCATACTGGCAAGTTGATGATATGTGTTTTGAACCAATAATTTCATAGCAACTCATTAACTTCAATTTCTGAAGAATGCCAAAAAGTTGAACAAGCACTATCATGAATAGCAGCATCTTCGAAGAAAATTATGACGAATATTTCCCTCATATATAAAATGTCCCATAAAAGCAATGCAATTATCGAAAACTTACAGCGGTAATTGCATTGTATCAAGTCACCATAACAACACATTTGGAACAGTATCGCTAGACGTCGGTAAACAACACAAATAAATGTCAGATAGACTTCAAAAATAGAAAAACATTTCGCGTTTTCGTGAGTACTCCATACAATCTATAGAGGAAAGTAGAAATGAACAAAAATAACATTTCTTTGAGAATTTCTTTATTCGTGAAATATTCCAATGAATTACATTCGTGCATAAAAATGACCAGATAATTTTGCAAGAAAGCGTGATATCTTATACAAATTGCATTCGGTTATTTTGATATTTTGTAAATTTATTCAGCGCCCATCGAGCCATATAATCAGGGGATTAGCCGTTTTTGATAATCAATTTCTCCTTTTCCGTTAATGAATTGCAGGTCTATGAATGATATAAGCATATAAACACAAGATGTTATTTGATGTGGTTATTGAATGTTTTTTATAAAAATTTCGTATAATTTCTTCACTGACTTGAAGAAGAGAAGCAGTAGTAGTAATAGTTTCATTCAGATCGATATCAGTATTACAAAGTCAATATATACATAATTATTAAATAGAGATCACTGGGGAGATGTGTGATTCAGAGTATTTTATTCCTAGCAGTCTGAGGTCACCTAAATTGAGCTTGTATTGTGTCCTTCAGGCTGCAGTTTTTTTCTGAAGATAAATGATATAGGTATAGATAACATTTTGAGTATTAACATATGCAGGAATAATAGGAAGACAAAAATTCCTTCCACAAATCTCAATTTGTTCTGCATAGACATTTGTTGGTTACCTAGATACCAATATTGGCAAGTGGAGTTTTTTTATTGAATACCGACCCGGAAGCAAAAAAATTGTAAGTCATCTCCTAGAGCTACGACAGAGAAACACGTTTGCCGTCCTTTGTCCTAAGAAGGCTTTACCTATTGGGTACACTAGCAAGAGTGCTCAAAAAAATGTTAGGTTAGGATCAATCAAATTATCGCGTTATATATACTCAAAACACTCACCTGCACTGGCGTGGATTGGTGGTATCGATACGATGGATATGCTGACTACCGCATTCACTGAAACAAAAAAAAGGCACTCAATTTGTGGTATCACTTTTTTAGACTGATATAAATATTTCAACTATTATTCCATTCTCTTGACAAGAAAAAGATTGGATAGTGATATAAATGTAAAGGAAGACGAGAAACCACAAAATGACCAAGTGTCCAGAAGTTTCCCAATAAATTAGTGATTCATCTGATACGATTTTCTCAGAGATAAATTTTCAGAGAAAATCAACTGTCGTCATAGAGTTTCTGTGGAATGTTTGAACATAAACAATTATGTGGCAACAAATGTAACTCTCTATCGCTATAATTCATATGCACCCCCAATCACAGCGGTTCCACATATTGTGGTCATTACACGGCTTACTTTTGACAACATTTCTGTGGTCCAATTCTTGACTTATGCGGATTTATTTAAATTCGAATAGAGTGACGTATAGCAATGTGGACTAGATGGGTTGAACTGCGACACAATATGAAGTCGTATACGGATTCATCTCAAGAATACAACCCCTAGACCGAAACTCTGTATCCACGAGTTCAAAGCGAAGTGATTCGCTTAGACTGTGACCGATTCCAATGTATTGAAATATACGCGTAAAGAGAGAATTCGTGAACAATTTTCTCACTAATAGCAACAAATATCTCCAAAATGTCTTAATATTTCACAATCGTTAGTTACCTTTGTACTTCCTACTATTGCGACAACTATTTTGATGTCTGAGAACGATATGAAATTTGAAATTTTCCCAATTGAACGGTTCATCACATTCTACTTCTCACTGATTCCCACAGATGTTTGTTTGCGATAAAGATCCCCTGGAACTTGAATACTATTGAATTCTAAGAAATACAATTTTATCCGTCAAGCTCTAACAAGATTTTGAAAATATGCATCACAACATAAAACATAACCATCCACATTCAAAAAAGATCGATTCTGTTTCCCTGTCTTACCTTATGACAGTTTCCACAATGTCACATTCTGTACGAGTCACTATAGCTCCGCTTTGATTTTGAGCTTTCATAGTCCCGCTCAAGATGAATAGAATCCCTCCTGAGATCACTGATTTGATATTGTTCCGTCGGAAAGTTCAGACACGATTTTTCAGATTGGGGGGGTTTACAGAAAATTTGGTAGATAATGTAAGAATCGAATTCTGTCATCGTTTGACGTTTGCATTATGATTCATTTGGATGTTACTGTTTGGCGCCATCTATTTCAGGAATGCAAACTTCTCCTAATGTCAATCATCAAGGGAGCCATGGGTCCAGCATTTCTGATGGAAACATTAACATTGTAACGGTATTCAAGTTATTCTACCAGGATTTCCATGCATCTTGCTCCCGCTCCTTGTGTCACCGATTTCGTCATAACCTCTGATCAGTAGCAGGGCGTATGTTTCAATCTAAGGAAAGGCAGGCACTGAATCATACCTTTGATAGAGTATTCAGTAGCAATTATTTTACATGATAATTTCTATCCTATTATATCATTTATATTATGTCGATTTTTGGGAAGAAGGGGCGGATTTTTTTTACTGAGGTACAACTCCTGGCCGGATTCTTGAGAGACGGAGGAAGCACTCGAAAAATAACTTTCAAATCTATCAAGTTGGCTGGAAAATGAAACTATTCCGACCCTGATATGAACCACTATGAGTTGTTATCTACAGACACTTTTTCCAGAATGATGAAACTTTTAATGACAGTTTGATGTATTCCAATAAAAAAAGTACTGAAAATACGGAATTTATGCAGATCTATGTCGGAGGAAAGTACGTTGGTGGATGAAAATTCACTACATATCCCATTACCTTGCTTTACTACAGCAACTTCAAGGAGCTGTAAAAATGGAGAACGTTGTTTTTGCAACAAGCACTATACGTGATATTTCCCATCTCTGCTTTCTCTGCATACGTTTCAGGTCGAAATGATCGACTTCATTTATTTATCGAGCAACTGGCCAAACAGAAATACTTTTGAGGGTGTTGTGGAATGCAGGTCCAGTCAGTTCAATTTTAAAGAAGTATAATTATCCGATATAATATTTTTATTGATATTTTTGGGGTTCAAGAACGAAGTGGGAATATACAAACTATATTATAAATATGATATAATTCCATCTGTACCATATTGTGGTTCAGTAATGTCCAGTGAACAAGCCAGAGTTGTTTCAATATAAAAGGTAGTGTGATTATTCTACTTCAAAATTATCGAATGCCAAGTACTTGTTGTAGGATCTCAAAGACTCTCAACTTGTACAATGTATTTTATTCAGAAAGTTTGGATAACATCTGTCGATTTTGAAATATGTTAAGTATTCCATTTGATCGCTTTCTAGTGAAAGTAAAGGAGACATATTCATGGAAATTGTCAAGCTGTGTGCACATAACCATACACTGTATTTTGCAAAGAAATATAATCATTAAAATCGTAGCAGAGCGCTTCTGACTAAAGAGTCATCATCAGTGCTTACGCATCAGGTGTTCAAGAGCCATAACCATAAAGGAAGGACAAAAAATTGTTCAGAGATTGAGGGGATACTACAACACTGAATGATTTGAATCTGGAAAGGATTATCCTGGATGTAACTATGTACTATAACAATGAAGTCTATTTTTGATTTCAATAAATATATTTCTGCACGGAATATAAAAGTTTTTTTTTTCCAAGAATATTCATTGTAACTAAGAGGGAAATATTCAATGAAATAGCTTTCCACTACCCAATTCTATAGCAATTTGACAGAAAATGAATGACACGTCTTATCAGTTGAAACGGCAAAAAATACCTATGAAAAAAGTGTCAGAATTTAAATGAAAAACAATGTTGCTAAAAGTAGTTTGGATAATGAGGTCGGGCATTGCTATGAGATATTATATATTCATGAGAAAGGCTCCTGGAATTGTTTCCCGCAGGATAAAGAATTACGTTCATTTTAAATTTATCTAGAAGAAACGTATCATCAATGCCTTGTTAGCAGGTGTATGATTTCGATATTATGCGATGCTAACTTTGAGAATCCTATAGTTTCTTTAGATGAAAATGGTCCTGAGGCCAGAACGACGGCTTGTTGAGCTCACCGCAATTTTTCTGCATACGTCAAAGTCATAAGATAGCTAAGAGTTCGGTTATGCCTCCTACCCATGGGTTTGTGTACAAATTTTCTATTCATTTAGTTCAGATAATTAGGCAAATTCTTTCGTTGTCGTTACTTCAGTTGTTCGAGGGTCATCAGCGGAAAAACGATGAAAAAACAGCCTTAAGATAATTGTTTATCTCATCTGTATCTCGGTAGTGTAGTGGTTAGCATATCTGCCTATCAAGCGGAAGGCCGAGGTTCGAATCCTCGCCGAGCCACCGTGCTGGGTAATCGCACGTTAAAAGGTAAGGCCTCGTTGATCCATTGCTCGCCCAAGTTTCGACTTCTAAGAGTTGACGTTCGTCAGCTGGTTAACGGAACGAACAATTTCACAACAGTTTTTTAAAACATCACTGAGGGGATACATAGTCTGTGATTGGAATATCAGACATATCGAGAGTGTTGAGAAGCTATTCATATAATGCAGTTGTACTAACAATATTTCCTAATTTTCGGTTAAGGGAAATTAGTCTTTCTTCGCGAAAACTAATTACAGAATTCCAGAATCGACCGCCAACAGTCTACACCTTCTTTATATTTCAATTCTCAATAATTATACAATCAACACATTTTTGTTGTTATACAAATGATGTGTGTCACTTTGATTGTATATACTTACCATCATCACTCAGTGGGGCCACAACTTTCGTCGACTAGAAGTCAGGGAGTTACTTGAAATGACCCTTCGAAATAGTGGTCACAACAATATATTCTTTCAAATTCAACTGTATCGTTATTTTTGTCGTGTTTTTTCAAAACCCTGATGACTCCAAGAGGTGGTCGGCTTCAGTTACAGGAAGCATTCTAATTCACAATACACATCTGTTTTGTGTCTGATCTTTTTATGGCATCCAGAAATTGCAGTTCAACTCGAAATATCCTGAGATGATGATTACTTTCAATTTTCGACGAGTAACATGACATGTTGAAGTGAATATTGTAGATGAATATGGGAGTTTCCTTCAACTGAATTAACGGTGTGATGAATTATCAAGTGTTTTTCCACAAATCAAGCCTCAGAATTTAAACGTTATATTAATGAAAATAGTTCTGTTTCAAATAAAAGTGAGGGCGGAATTGAATTTTATTGAATGCGAACTCCCTTTTTTCAGAAAATCGATGATAAGATTCTGCTGACTCACTATTACACTTTCGTCTTTTCCATCTCATCATCTTTATGTTAATGATTTTTCGACGAAGGTTGGCACTGCATGAATTTCAGTAAAAATATCAACCACCTTCAGAATAACTGAAAGATAAATCAAACCCAGACATAAGGTTGAACTCATAAATTGACACGTTATCAAAACCAGTTGGATTTACTAGTCGAGCCCTCTGAATTCTCCCCTATATTTCCCAAGACACGTTTCTTTCACAGTAGCAGCACTCTTTACTATCGAAATAACCCCAAAGAAACTCATCCATGTTCTTACCAAAGGAAATAATAAAGTAGACCGCAGACATGGCGTGAGCAAAGCTGAAATATCTCGTGTTTAACTGGTGATGCCTGAACTGAACCCCACTTTTCCTTTCATGTTGGCTCTTTCAGAACTGGCGCGACCAGAGCAAGAAAACTCGTTCGCTATAGATAATTGGGAAAATGATTTTCCAATATGTTTCTCGTAGGCGGTGTGAGAGAGTGATTTATGATTCTGTGATGAATTTATCTTCATGAGAAGCGATGCTGATTACTTGAGGTTATGAATGAAATCATAGTTGATTAGGTAACGCCCATTCCTCCTGCGAGGAAAATGTAAAAACACTCGACATAGTCAGTGGGCATACTTGAACCGGTCGGATATAATTCAATGCCCTTCGTGGTATCAGCCAGGGGAGTAGTTGTTTTCTGACAGGTGCCAGCCGAAACCTACTGTGTAGGTAATTTGAGACTGGCCTGAACAGATTGTTCGAAAAATGATTTAAACCATTTCGGTGAGCAATCAAGGTCCTGCTGAAAAATAATAGTGACTGATGCGTCTTTGATATCTCTATATATTTTCATATCGTCGGAAAAGAGGAATTCATTCGATTGAGTACAACTACAAATATATCATTCAGCAACTTCAAAAATGATGAAGTTCCCAAATTAGATCCTTGGGGTAACCCTATGAAAACTATCTATGAACTGAAAACTTTTCACTTCTTCATACATTACGAAAAGTCCATTATGGAATAGGTAACATTCAAGAAGATTTTGTATATTTCTTGGAATACCAATAAGATCGAGCTTTTTTAGTAGCAATAGATGAGATCTGCTGTGTATTGAAATTATAGTTTGTACAACAAGAATGAATATGGTGGCCATATCGCACGAGAACAAATTTGGAGCACGGTGTCATAGGCGAGTGGTAGTGGCTGGCGTATTTACATAATACTAAGATGCCTAGAAACCCTGGTGTGTTTACTTATACCTGTGAAAGTTTGGGATAAAAGTGGCGAAATCTGGATTGCTTGATTTCAGGTCTATAATTGAGCTTTTGAAGGTTTCCGTACAATACGAACAGATGTCGCCAACACGCTCTTGTTAGTCTCGTCTGAAGCTAAATTCGCACTAAGTGAAAATGTGCAGTCGGGTTTTTCCACTTTCATTTGATTGGCTAGTGAGAAGAGATCGCAACCTGAAGGATAATGGGTGGACAATGAGGTACCAGTAACAACGTTTCGATATTTGAAAGAAATGAAATCAACAAATAAATACGATAAAAACATCGTACACATCAAAATTTCAAAGTGACATGACAATATGACAATCAACTTGACACGTCATCAAATTTGAAAAATGAGAACATAACGCCATCTACCGAAAAAATAGGGGAAACCTTCAACAGCGTCGATTGTTTTTTTTCGCCACAAAAATATAAACAAAATCTAATCACTGGAATCACCAGGGTTTTAGGCATCTTACATAATACAAATCGAAAAGAACCGGACGATTGCTGATAAAATCGAACTGAAACGCGAAATCGGTGGCGCGGAGGGCGACTTTCAAACGCCGCTGCGGCCATGTTGTCCACTGTTCGAAAAGGCGGCACGCCTTTTCACAATCACAATACGGGAGACTCATCAATACAGAAACTTGAAAAAACTTAAAAAAAAATTTTTTGTTAATATTTTTGATAGTGTTGACCGGTCCTAGACATGGCAGCAGTGTCATTTTGTGTTCTCCTATGAATATGACGAATTATATGTGACTTTTGGGAGCGCTATCATTATAGGTTTAGTGAGGTGGCCTTTCAGACTCTAAAGGGAAGGGATGCCGTACAGGAAAGGGTATTTGGAGCAGTGTTCCACGAAGAATATGGCGAAGGCGCGCCTCCGCCACATTCCTCACTTCAGTTCCCGTGTGCACACAGAGGCCGAAAAGACGGCTTATTGAGCTCACCGCAATTCTTCTGCATACTCATATAAATAGGGTCAAAGTCTTAAGATAACTAGCTGAGAGTTCGGCCATGCCTCCTACCCACAGATTTATGCACAAATTTTCTATTCATTTAGTTCAGATAATTAAGCAAATTCTATTGTTGTCTTTACTTCAGTTGTTCGAGGGACATCGGCGGAAAAACGATGAAAAAACCGCATTAGGAAAATTCTGTATCTAATTTTAGTGAGATTCTGATTGAGATTGACTCCTTGTTCTCTCATGTGTTCTTCATTTTTCATGAAGTTATATTTGTTGGCGTTTCTTGTAAAAATCATGAACGCTTTGAAATGTGCAATCTGATTGTCTGCTGTAGATAGAACCTGTAACAAGTCGTCTAAAGCTTTACTTACTTCATCTAAGTTAATCATTGATTTTCGAAAATGTTTTCTTGAACATTTTTTATAATTAGACAGATCAGAATTGTGACGTTTCTACAAGGTTGTCTCTGCTAACCAAGTATGTGTTTGGTGACATCCATATCTTAACTTGTGTGGATATTAGATTATAATGATTCAATTGACTGGAATTGCCTTATCCGTTTGGTAAACTATGGACAAATGACCATATTCACAGATGGGAGTGGAAAAACTTCTAATCATAACTCTAACACGATGAGTATGAAGTTCTGCCTTCACGTTCCATGAAGTTATCAACATCGTTATATGATTTAGATGAACTTTCCCATTCCTTGGAATCCATTTCATCCGGTCAAATGCCTCACTGAATTTGATGTAAATCACGTCTACCTGATTTTTCTAGCGTTCGTGGACTATTGGATAAAAAAATTCATTTCAAGGCACACTAATACTGAAATAATCATAACTTGTATTTCAATATGGGATGAATGGAAGAAATATCAACGAATGCTTTGCTGTCTACTGAAAACTTCTCACTATAACTCCAACGTGACGGCTACGAAGTTCTCCTTCCACATTCCTTGAAGTAATCAACATATCTCAGATGAATTTCCCCATTCCTCGAAATTCACTCCATTTTCCATTTTGACACGTTCACCTGAAGCTCTGACAGGCGACTGGAAATTCTTCCGCCTAATAAAGTGTGCCCCGATTGCATAATGCATCGTGCGCAATACACAAATTGCCTCAAGGTGCAACCAACTTCTCCTGTCGTTAGCTGTAATAACAATTAGAGTCCGCATAGATCTACGGATTAACCGGTACTAACTTATAAGAGCTCAGGCGGATTACATTAACGATGGCCATTCGAACATTGTCATCGTTTCTCAACTAACTGATAGTGAACAAGGTGTTTGGGGTTTTTTCTTTACGGTTTAAGCTTGTAGTTGAGTGCCGTGAGGCGAAGAAATTGTAAAATTTCAGAATCTAGGGCAGCTCAATGTGTAATTACAACAATATTTATTGAAAAATTGAGACGGACAAGGAAAAAATGATCAAAGCAGATAATTACATCTGATAAATGATATTTCTATAGTAACTTAATATTAAACAGAAAAAAATTATCAACTATATAGGGTCCTTTCCCCTTTGATTTTTTGAACGGATTAACTAAAAAATTTAAAGTTGGGATGATGATATTGATGCAAGAATACTATATTAAGGAGTCAAATTGACAGATGAAAATTTCAAGATGGCGAAGGTACGTCATCTGGGAATAATAATTGAAAGGAAAGGGGGATCTTGTGACGAATCCTTTTGAAGCTGCTGACGTATACTGTTCAACACTAGAATATTGAGTCAATATCTTCAACTATTACAAAATGGCGGAACAATTCAGTTCAGAAGATGCTCTTCTACTGTTTCATGGAGGTGAAGGTAGATATATTCAGGCAATTATTGAATGATCATGAATGACCATTTTGTGTTGGGTGAAGATATCGACTCAAAATTATAGGGTTGTACAGTATTCGTCAGCAGCTTCAAAAGGCACCCCTTTTCATTTATTTTTTTTCCCAGGTGACACACATTCGCCATCTTGAAATTTTCATTTGTCAAATTCACTTCAAAATGTGGTATGCATGCATCAATTTCATTATCTCAACTATCAATATTATGAGTTGACAATAGATAAAGGGGGGAAGAAATTGAAGAAAGCCACTGTGTATATTTTGTAAGGATATATATTTGCTGTTTCTCGTTTTTTGCTGAATATAAATGAATCAAAATTAAATTTACTATACAAATACTATTTATTAGGCATAAATATTTACTTTCAACAATTTTTCCCCCTAGAACTTCTCATTTTACAGAAAATTGTCGTTTTAAATTGTTGTAACCAAGATCGCACATTTTATGTTTTTCCTTTTTTTTTCAATTGAGCATTGAACAATGCAGTCCAACAGCATTTATAAAGATCCATTGAACTGCCTTGGATTCCAAGGTATGAATATCACGGCGCTCCACTATTGATAGACACTGGTGCAAATAAACGATGAGTTTTGGAACCTTTGGTGTAAAAGTTGAAACTTTTTCTAGAAATCAATAACCCTAACACCAAACTGATATTTTTGCACTCGACGCGCGTTTCGCTAACAAGGTTAGCATCTTCAGGAGAAGAAAATTGATACTCAATCAATGAAAAATTATCAATTTTTGGTGTTAGGGTAATTAATCTCTAGGAGAAGTTTAGAGACACTGGTGCGTCGACCTATACCTGAAAAATCGTTTGACCAAATTCCTGATATCACGCATATTTGATTTTTCATTGGGAGAACTAGTTCGAGAGATTGCAACAACCTCATCAATCTGATCACATTATTTTCGATAATATTCAAATCGTACTGTTTGAAAGATATCATTGCATGGTGGATGAATCCTTTTTTTTTATTTATATCTGTTACTGACGTTACTGTTCTTGATTCTCATTTTGGATGACTTGCTCTTCGTTTATCTCATCGTAATAACTTAATATCTTTTTTTCATTTTCATGACAGTTCCATTGAGATCTTTTCGATTTTTGAAATCTTCGATCTGATGATACAACTGATTGAAATTAGTTTACTGTGATGAAGTGAAGTTCTAACCACTACCATCAATCAACAGGAAATATGGTCAAAGATAATCAAACAACAGGTTGATTTTCCTTCAGTAATCTGGAGTTTTGCCAGTTTTATGCCATCAGCTTCGCGTCTTCCATGAATAAACGGTATTCAACTCTAGAAATCCTCTTGTGATGAACAATCCATCTTATCCTTTTTGTGATTATTCCTCAGCCTTTCGTCTGACGTTCATTCAACTGGTGAATCTAAAATTGATTCAAGCTTTCTAGAACTCACTCCTTGATCAAATCCATACCTTGTTGTTGATTCTTTCATCCGCTAATCCTGGCTTCATACCGTAATGCCGTTTCCTCAGGGATTTATCAAACCCTCTATGCTTTCAGAAATTCAATGGAAGAAATAAGATCACATCAAATATTCATGTGAGAAGTGGAGCTGGAATGAAATTGAGTTGTCTTTTGTTGGAGGTTCGTATCGTATCACTGGAAATATAGAATGGAAAAATGAAATAAGGGAAATGGACTATTGTCTCCTTCGAAGTAGATCTCTTCAGTTTTCTGTTTTATTCTTCTCGATTTTTAATGGTAACGATCAAAGCATTACGTTTCGAATAGTGACCTCATGGAAATTTGAGCCCATAATATTTTATGAGAATTTTCAACTCTATGCACTCGTATTGTCATTCTCTTTCGAGTTCTACGAAAGTTCGGTGAGTTTCTGTACGGTACAAAAATTCTAAGTCTCTTCAAAACTGGAATTTTGAAATCCATTTGAAGCAAAACTTTGAACATCTAAGCAACTGTATTTATTATTTCCGCTCATTCAAGGCATTATGTTCTCAAATTCTAATAACGGCACGACAATGATGTCACGACAATGTAATTTCCACTGGCCAGAGCAATTTCCAATCGATATTCTGGTGCCGAAACACAAGCAAAAAATTTTCATTTTAATTATTTATCAATGTTTGTTGGCCATTTTATATGAATTCTTTTCACCAACTCGTCAACATAATCGTCTCTGTTGATACTTTGTGCGAAAAATTTATCAGATCGAATGTGGAATCGCAGTAAAATCATTTCGATATCAGGGCCCTCGGGCTATTAATTACTATAGATTTTTTTTGAAAGCACCGCATCTTGACGTTTTCCGTATTCAAATTTTCCGGTCGATAATTGTTGTTTATGCACGACTGTTCTATAATGTACCCATTATACTTCTGTTTTCTTGACTTAATCACGGCAGTGGTTAATGTGTAATTATTCACTGCTGTCAGATGCTTGCATGATTTAGCTATAATATTATATTGTTTGATGTTAATTCTATCCCTGCGATCAACTTGACCAATTTTTCAAATATTATTAATATAATACTGCTGAATACGTGGGGTTTTTATGTTAATTATTTCGAGCTATTATAAGATTCGTCGATAACTATGAACTATGTGTGTGGATAAACATTAATGTATTGTATGAAATATTTGTTAGAATAATATAATAAATAGCGTTTCTAAAAATATGTGTGCAATATTACAAAATTTTCCAACAAAAAAACTTCAAAAAATTTTTCATCAGTCTTGGATGAAGTATAGTATTCTACTTCCGTATAATGGTTATTATTACACGCTCGTTGAATAATATACTTTTACGAGGGCGAACTAATTGCCATGAAAATCGTAAACTTGCTTGCGCGCATCCAAGAGCATATTACCCTTCGTGTAGGGATAATTGAAAACATGTGTTTGAAACTTTCCTAATAAGGAGCACATAGTTTCTTCTCCTACGTAATTAGAAACAAAAGTTTGGCTTTCTGTTAACATTTCTAAATTGCTCGAAGATGGGGAAAACAAACGAATTCGCGGTGATGCAATTTGATACAGTTTGGAACTGTCTGCACTTGTTCCAATGATTGAGGTTAGAAAAGTCAACTTGAATGAGTTTAGTTTGTTTAGAAGTACTCCATATCTCAGTCTTTTGATATCTCTTTCTTGGGCATAACCCACAATATTTCACATAGACGAAAAGATGATCATTCAGATTGTTTACAAAGTTGGATAGAGGAATTAAATTTTGAATGGGAAAATAGAAACGAGTTTTAACTGGGAGAAACAACAGGAGAGTAATAATATACTACAATCGAAAGGAAAACAACAGATAACTGGTTAAAAAGAACATTGGAATAAATGTGAAATTCAAATATTTGAAATAAACTGTATCATATATAAATATCAAGAGAACCATCTAAGGAACTTTGCAGTGGATGTAATCTGATTGATCAGGTTGTAGCATAACTTCCTCATAGCTCCGGATATTTCTCTGTTTGCCATTATTGTTTGTACTCCCTGTACCATGTTGTTTACATATTTTCCTTAACCTTTCTTTCAACTTTCGATATTTCATTCAATTCCCGTTTGAATGTTCGGGATCTGTATCGACAGGATTATCGACGTCACTATCTGAACTATTCGCGCGGAGATGGCGCTGTAAGTCACTTTCTTGGTATAATTCAAACTCACTTTTTATACATTCTTTTATTTGAAAAAGCATGATTGTAAAAAGTTCCGCATCGTACGATCCATCTGAAGCTGGACTCGTAGTAGTTGATTTCACGTATTGGAAATGTAAACAAGTTTTCCTGGAACCTTAGCGGTATTGAAAAAGGACATCAAATTGAACTTTTCTGCCTGGTCTAGAAACTTACTCGTATTTTCAACTGAATTCTGTCATACGATCCGACCGGCTGGGAATAAAATCTTTTTACCCGAATTATTCTGCTTGGTGTACGAACTTATTTTTCCCACCCCTCCTCAAGGTCTAGCAATTTTGACAAAAAATTATCGGAATAGATGAAAGTAGCAATAGCTACTACTACCAGTATCACTACTTTTGTTCGGGTTTGAGCTACTACTACCGTTGGTGTTAAACTTGAAACCACATAATACAGGATATTTTTGTGTCTTTATGGTCCGCACGGGTTGGTAGCTGATCGAAGAAGATACAATAATAAAAAAAGATTTCTGCCATTCTTATATCAGATCAGAAAGTGAATTATCTGATAGTGCTTCATAATTTACTACAATAACTCACTAACTGAATGGAATGGAAGTTACTTGATGCAAATCCATATTAATCAAATGATATTCAGTTGCCTGTAAGATTTTCATATATAAGGGTTTACTAAAACGCTTAGTGTATCAAATGTTCTTCCCGTTTGACCGACATAGAACGTAGGACATGAACCACACAATAACCTATAAACTTCTGATCTGTCTGATACTGAACTTATATCTTTGTTTTTTTTTTATATATAAGAGCTCAAATTATTCTTTTTTTCTTATGCAACCTTCAAATCTTTCTGTTTCAAAAATTTAGAAATGTTCTTACTCGGTTGACCTGAATGGGTCTTCGTTCTGTAATTCTTATTATAGTTCGTTGTAACTGGGTGATTTCTTTCAACACTTGACCATACAGATTTTTGGACAACAAAGTGTATACTGAATCACTATTATAACCGTTGTTTTATAATATTTCGTTCTTTATCGAGATTTGTATGTGATAAGGGAACATTTACCAGTCTGTAAAATGCTCAATATTGGTGAGGAGGGGTAGATGATTAGTTCAGTTTAGTGTATCCTAATGTGAAAATCTCTCAGGCAACTGTATATTATTTTTTTGAAAACTCGCACTTCCGGATATCCCTCTTGAGCTGATAATAATTCAATGTTTCAAAAAGTAAGGAAATGTTTTCCTATTTGTATCAGTCATACGTGAATAAACTTCAGTAATGAACATTGATTAAATGACAATTCATGCCCAGTCAACTTCAATTTCGATAACTGTACTTGCGGATAATGTTCGTATTTCAATTCACATCGAACAAAAATGATTGAACATCAGCACTAATTTCTGATGGAATGCTCATTTGATCGAGAGTTTCTATCCATTTGCACTGTCCATTCATGTCATTTGGTTTCATGAAACGTATTTTCCATTCACAAAACGCAATAAACCCTTCCCCTGTTTGTGAAATCATCCAAGCGAAGGCAGATTTTCTCAATACAAATTCCTATAGAATCTGGAATTGGTGTGGAGTGATTCAACAAGCATGATAATATACAGAGTGGTCCAACGAAAAAGTATGCACCTTGCTTTTTTCTTTTGTTCGTAATTCAAAGCGGAAATTCTCGGACATGTAGAGTTTGATTGTAGGGGAAAAATCATCTTCGTTATGATACCCTATTTATTGAAATTCACTCGAAGAATTCATGCGAAAACGACGAAAACTAACTCAGCAACACGTATTCAAACAAGCCAGCAGAAGTCTAGTAGAACTATTTTTTTGAAAATGAAAGTTAACAATTTCAACACGTTTGGGAATGGAATAATTTTCGCATGTAATACAAGTGTATTGATGATTATCGAAACACTTCCTTCGATTTTGAGAAACAAATCATGTTGCTTGGAAACTACACGAGCGCACAGCGCGAGTGTGGTTTCCCCAAAGCAACATGATTTGTTTCGAAAAAGAGAAGGAATTTTCGATAATCATCAATAACACGAGTTGTATTATTTGTTCAGATTATTTCATGAATAAAATCAAAGCCATTTTGATGATTTCCTATTTATTGTTAATATTAATATTATTAGTTATTTTGATATTATGTAGATCTAGTTCATCCTTATGGGTGCTAGTAGATACAACGGTCGTGGATATGTTCACATCTTCACTTCTCAGGTTTGATATTATTTTAGCATGATGATCTTTGCTCAGTTGTAAATATGGTTTTAGTGACGTTGAACTGCTGTGGCCACTTACTTTCATGATTGATTGTTCTCCTATTCCGGAACTGGCCAACTGACTAACAGCAGTGGATCTGTTTGAATGGTTGGTTATTTTAACATTTTTTGTATCTAAACCAATCTTTTCAGCTGCTGATTTCGTCCATTTACTGATTTCGTTTATCCCCACTGGCATATTTTCAAACCAAGGGCTATCATGGCTTTTATACCAATTATTGTTAACTGTCAAGAATAGCCGGTCCGTTTTGATGTTCACTCCTCATTTTGATAGCAATTTCTTGAATAAACGAACAGGTCAATTTTTTGGGTTGGCTTCATTTGGCACAAGCCATTTACTTTCTGCTGTATTTCTTTCACCACCTTGTGCTGTTTTCTTAAATATTGGGTTGTATTCCAGTCTTCCAGTTGGTGTTCCATCATTATTTATTTCTTCCTTGAAAAAGTGAACCAAACATCGACAAGCCTCACCTCCCCGCCAAGCTAATTCAACTGCTATAATGTGATACAGTTTTCTTTGCAGTCCATTTGGAGTGTTTTCATCCCAACTTTGTATAATGCGTGTCATTTCTTCAGATGTTAATGATACACAAGACATTTTTCTTTTTTCTGGAATACTTTGCAGTTGTTGTTTGGAAACTCAAATCTTTGAATGGATCAAATCTTCGATTGTATTCATTATAATACTTTTCTTGGAGTAGTTTGGCAGTATTATTCCAAATAGTCTTCACTACCATTTCCTTATACTCACTTCCATCGGTTTTTCGCATATTGAATGCCCATTCAGTGAGGATATCCGCAAGTTCTTCATCGGATGTATTTTCGTCTAGCTGGTGATTGCGTCGTCCACAAAATTCTGTGAATTGTTTCCAGACATATTTCTTGGACCGCACGGTATTTTGAGGCGTTAGGTCTTTGACTCTATATTTTATTTTCTCGAGATTGTAATCTCCGAAACGTTTTTTTTTCATCCATTCTGACGTTTAATTTTTAATCGACAATTTGTTTCCCTGCACAATATGCTACAGCCTACTGAATTAAAATTTTCATATATCCCGCAAACCGTGCATCCCGCATTGTAGTTCGATACAGGAAGATTCGTTAGGCAACCAACAATACTTAATGCCATTGTATGATGTAGGCAAGATTGCCTATGCGCTAGGTACTACTTCATTTTGATTGTTGTCACAATTTGTGTGGTTAGGTTACATTAGATTTATTATCCAGAATTTGTGGGAAATAAAGTTGATAGGTACATACTAATAGTGTTTGTTTATGGTTCAGACGAAAATTTGGTGTAGTGGCATTCATTTATTTACTAGGGAATCGGAAAATAATATGACAGATTGCAACTGGTAAGTCGTTATTTAATTAAACCACTCTACTGACTACGAATCAGAAAGCGAAATACAGAAACGAAAACACAGCATGTAGGTATCCAATAGCCAATCAGGAGCCGAAATACAAAATCAAAAACATGGTATTATTGCTTATCAACACAATCATTTCAATCAATCAAAAACGTGTATTTTAGCATGAATGAAATAATCAAAGAAACCAAACCGATTCAGTAATAAGATAAAAATGAACGTTTGCACAAATTATACTCCCTATACTCATCTGTAGTTCTAACAGGAAAAAAGCGAAGGGGATCTGACTGAGATGCAAAATTTTGATATAGAAATATTGCTTTCGCCAAAGTTGTGTAATTCTAACTTGTTTGTTGTCACTCTGATTCCCAAATCTCAACACTTATTTGTATTTTAAATCAGTACCAAAGTTATCGAGTCGATGTTCTGAAAGGCAATTCTGCATTGAATGTTTGGGTAAATTTCAATGAATTAGGGAATCCAAACCACGTGACTTTTCAACTGTCAAGATGGCGCCTGGTTGGCAAACAAAGCTTTTAAGCCGTAGCCAGGTAGCTATATATAGGTAGTTTTAACGGAGTTTATTATACCTTTTGATTATTTTCGAAGTAATCGTCAGTTGCTAGTCATGGCGTGCAAATGTAGAGTCAAAAGTTTGGAGATTGTGAACTTTCTGAATGACATGGCTCCGCACTGCACTACGTCTGAGCTCTGCACTCCATTGCGAATGCTCCAATAGAATTCAATAAGACAAATTTTCATACAACAGCAATGCACAGGCACAGCACTGCATTACCACCTATGTGAATGATACTTAAATGTTTGGACAACTTATTCATTTAGAATTAGAATAAGTGCCAAGCAATAGCTTTGATTCAAAGCTATTGTATACCCCTACTACCAAAACAAATTCATTATTACATTTCCTACTTCATACAACACTAGGTACCTATATACTTTCCCTGTAAAAGTTATATACTTATTAGAAATGGTACATAAACTTCACTTCACCTGTTATGAAATGTCTGCTACATATCCTTTGGTTTCTTATAATTGATTCAGTTAGATCTTGCCTCTTGATGGCTGCCAACCACATAACCCTCCTTTTCCTTGATAAAACGTTTATATGTGGGTAATGCACAGAGTTTTTCAATGTGGGAATGCGAAAAAAACTAAGCAAATGGTCCCGATCTGCACGGCTTCCACAACCAACCACAATACACGTTACTGGCATTTTTTTTTCAAACCCGAACTTAGGTCCCACTATTTTCTAGAAATCTGATATAAACTAAAGGTAATTATATCCAAATACTTCAAAATCACTTCCACAATAAACAAAAATCAACAAGTAAACAAACGTATCACTCAATTGTTTGCCAACCAGGCGCCATATTGAATTTATTTGACAGGTCGTTGGATTGCCTAATAGGGTATCATTAAAAACAATCTTGTGAATTATCACATAATACACTAGACCCCACTTTCCATCTGAAATGATAGGGTTGTGACATCCCCTCGCTAAGAGCTCAAAGGCAAACTTTACGTGTCCAAGCCTCCTTGTTTCAAATTAATTCCAAATGAAAGCGAAGAGCTAGATACATAATTTTCGTTGGACTCTTTTGGGTGAAGTAATAATGGATTTGATTTCAAATATGTATAGAAATCATAGGTGATAGTTTTTGTTCTCAAATTCATTTCGATATCCTCAGAAATCATAGTTTTGAAAAATCATAGAAGCCGTTGAGATGCCTAGAAATGCTGGTGAATCCAATGATGAGATTTCGAATTAATTTTTGTGGCGAAAAAAACCATCGACGCTTTTGGAGGTTTCCACTATTCTTTTCGGAAGAGGGCGTTGTGTTCCCATTTTTCAAATTTGACTTCAACTGTCAAATCAATTGGCACATTGTCATGTCACTTTGAAATTTTTATGTGTACGATGTTTTTATCGTGTTTATTTATTGATTTCAGACAAGACTGACAAAAGAGCGTGTGGGCAAAATCTGTACGTATTTTACGGAAGCCTCTGAAAGGTCAATTATCCACCAAAAATCAAGCAATCCAGATTTCGTCACTTTTATCCCGAACTTTCACAGGCATTGGGATTTCAAATTGAGATCGCAGCGCCACATTCCAACTTATAATCACCACTTTGAGAACTATTGCTATTCAAGGTTAGAACTTTGACGTTTCAGAATCTCAAACTGTAAAATTTTGTTACCGACTATTACACTTTCTAGTGTTTTTTTTTATCTTTTATGTGAACGTTTATTATGAATTGTGCTTGATAAACATAAGTAATGATCTTAATCATATTCCAAAATTTCAAAATAAAATCGCAGAGTCATTCTGACCAAGGCTTCGAATAATAAGCTCCACTTTGACATTTGTTTGAAACTTAGTACCAGAGGGACTATCGGTTATCTTGAAATCTCAATAAGTAAACACTCTAGAGTTTCTAGACATCTTAGAAGCCGTGCATATTCTGCCATTTGATGACAACAAACTTTCAAGCTGTCTTCTGTTGGGAATTTTAAGATAATTTGAAAATTGAATCGGACACGAAATTCGGGTGGATTATTTGTAAAAAATGGGAAAGGAAATCAGGAAATATTCAAGTGGAGATTTCCGTAAAATCAGTATCGAAGGGTGAATCACCCTTCTCTCGTTGAAGTCGATTAATAATCAACCATGGTTTTATAGCTTATCGTAAATTTAGGAAATATCGCTGGAAAATAATATAGTCAGATTATTACATTTCAGTGACTGGATTTATCATCATCGAATATCGAAATACACTTCTGTTCTACTTCAGACAATGATGGAAACGCGTATTTGTCTGGCGCCGAAATATTGAAAAGGAAACATTTTTTTTTCAATTTCATGATTGATGTTATGAAATATAACAGAATACATTCAGTATCACTACCTTGGCTCGGGTTTGAAGGCCGTCGTTTTTTGACATTTCTTCCTGACGTTTCGCTGGCGCGAGTGGCTAGCTTCTTCAGAGGCTCATACATCTTGAGTTTGACTCCGATAACTGGATATTACGACTTCATGAAGCTTATTAATATGAATTTAGGTAGTATGGAAGCTAGCCACTCGTGCCATCGAAACGCCTTAAAGAAATTCCAAAAACGACGACCTTCAAACCCGAACCAAAGTAGTGATACTGAAAACATCGAAAGGCTTAACCATTTTGTTAGAATACATTCAAATCAGAGCAATGAACTCTAACGAATGGTAGTTACATAAAATATAGAGGTCTCGAAACTTTTTAGCCGGAGTTCGTAACTATTTCATCCCCAATTATTCCAACTGATATTCTGAAATGAACAAATAGCAGGTAGTTTATTTCAATAAACAATGAGTTTCTAGTACCCATTGCATCCCTATTGTAATACTTAAAAGAAGAATGATATATGTTAATGGATGTATCAACATATGGAAACAAAAACCAGATGAAATAAGAACATAACAAAAACCTTCCGTAAACAAATCACTCAACACATTTGGGAAAACTCATTTATTGGGTAAAAACAATTTTCAGAGAAGAATTTGCTCAAAGACACCTTGAAAGTTTTTAGTTTAGATCTCTCTCTCTGATTTCTTGGGTCAATTCATTGAAAACGGTAATTTCTATTGTCTTCCTATTTTATTTCGAGCCTCGAAAATGGAACATATCATTTCAAACATCTATAAAAGAATGAGATAAATGATTTTAAATGCAACGAATACATTATTGCAAGAATGTTGCTTTATTTACACGAATAACACTTCTGCTTTCTATTTATTGCGAAATGAAAACGTCTTGTGCATAATTCACATCGTATACGGGTATCAATATAAGCAAAATACATGTTCAACAGCTGTGTCTTTCTCACAGAGGTTTCTGAACAAATATGTTAGGTAACGTAAGGTTAGACTCGACGTGGGTGGGTCTACACGACTTCTCCACTGAAACCCTGTAGGGTTTATTGTAAATGAATATGTAATGGGAGATGATTTCGGTTTGTTGATTTGTAAATATCACCCGCCAGCTAGAGGTTGAAAACTGTTCACCTTTAGCTTGGTCTCAAAGAACGCATTTTGCATGCCTCTAACATTTTATAAATCTCAATTAGGTTTCACGATGATTGCTATAAATAGGCGATGTTGGAACTGATTACTGAAATACAGACGTCATTTCCGTAAGTTCAAACACAGCAGAAGCAAATCCAATGATGTAGGGAAGTTCATAATTTTATGCGACGTCTGGCGGAGATATAACGCACTGCCATAATTTCACAAACAAATGGCTTCTATTTTATGTTTGTGAATTTATTGAGTTCTTTGGTGTTGATTTAGGAAATATCATCTGAAGTTGTAATTTTTTCCGATTAATAATAACAAACAATCATGGATGCAGATCGCTCAGTGAGCCGTATGAAGTGTTTGGTGCCAAGTTGTCGCAATTCTGGGAACCGAAATCCAAAGTTGTCTTTCCACACGTTTCCAATGAGAAATACATCTTTGGTGGGAAACATTACGGAAAGTGGATTGAAAGAGAAAATAGACAGGTACAAGGCTTGGAAAATTAAACTGAAATTGCATAAATCACCACCTAGAGCTTCAGTGTGTTACTTGCATTTCAAGAGAGATGATTTCTTGTTACCTGGTGAGTCTGTTTGTCTATTTTTAGGCAAAGTTATGGCTCATTTCATCATCCATGTAATAAAAGCCTCTTTGGTTCACTAACACTACACTAAAACTAAAAAATGTCCTGGAACAAATATCATTAGATTTTAAAACACAATGCATCTATGTTCACCTCCAATAAATGGTATTGTGCGGCTATTCAAAGCATCATGAACACAGTTATATTAACCTTCACGAGAAAAATTTCGTACAATGAAAATACAGCAAAAAAACACCAAAATCTTGTCTAGCGAGGGCAACTGATGACTGGATTTCAGTTTGGCGCGTTATTTCACAAATGTAAACAAGGTAACTTTTTTAAAATGGGTGATATAGTAACCACCACCAGCGCCCTCATCGGTCGATATTCTTCCCTATATTCGGTAAAAGCCAAGCCTTTGCAAAATGCACCAATAAGAGCAAACTAAAATATTCTATTGCTTTTGGTCCAGTGAGTCAGATGGAGATATCTAATTAATTTGACGCATGTCACTTGAAATTTATTAGCCTATTTCCCTATTAACGATATATTTTGTCAGATTTCTCAGTGTACATGAAGGTACCAAAGAAAAATAAAGGTCAAATATTTTTGGAAAAATTGTGTTGAGTTAGCGTTTCGTTTCTGTAGGTATATAGTAATTGGTATTCTGTGGTACCAATGACTGAAATGAATGAAATCTGAAGGTCACATAATCTTGAGTTTCTGTATTCAACTCATTTCACCACTTGGAGAAAGACGATGAACGACAGTCGATAACTTTCTCCACTATCTGTATAAGGAAGATATCAGCTTGACTGGCTAAGTTGATGAACAGCAGTTTGGTCGGGTGTAGCAGTCAAGGGCAGAGAAGGAAAACTCTTTTTTCTGTTCAAGCTCTCGATGACTTCATTGTCTCTTCATCAGGAACTGAAATTGAGGTTAAAATGAAACTTTCGACAATACGTAATTCATTAGGTATATCTAAAAATCTCGTATACATCGAACGAATATAATTTTGGTGGAAAAATAATGAGTATGAGTATATACTCATATTGATTAATTTTTAGGAAGAGATGAATAAAGAGACAATAACGTCCTCGAGAGCTTGAAAGGAACTTTTTTTATTTCACGAAGCAATTTGTCGAAGTAGATAGATGCCTACCCTCTTACATTTGTATAGATTCCAGTATTATCACTCGTCTTTTCAGATTGTGATTTGTTAGTAACCTAGAAAACGACGAAGACAATATTTCGATAATGTTTATGATCATCTTCAGAGAATACTTACAAATATTATTATCCCAAGTTTTAGTTTTTTATACGCAGATTCACACGAAAGGAAAGCCCTGTAATGTTCAAAGATCACCGCATGAATCAAGGGACAGGAGATAAGAATTAACATTCACTTTGAATTTTTGTTGTGAGCCTCAGGAAAGACCTCTTTCGGCAAGGAGTTCCAAAGTTCAGCTGTTCTATTGAAAAAAGATCCCTGAGCAAGAGAGTTTCAACAGGTCTCCAAATTCACAACAGAGGGGTGAGAATTCTGAGTCGTCTGTGTGGATATCGCCAAGGGTGGAAATATTGATAACAATTCAGGAGAGCACCAGCCGTAAAAATATCTAAAGAAGAGAGACAAGTCTCCGACCCTTCTACGATTTTCCAATGAAGTGAGCGAGTCTGTGAGCGAAGAATAACCAACAAGACGGATTGCCTTTCCCTGAACAGAAACAATAAGCCCCAATGAACGTTCTGGTGCGGAACTCCACACATGAGAACCATATTCCAGGACGTATCGTATCTGAGCCTTGAAGGTCATTAGAAGCTGACGAGGAGTGAAGTTTCTTTTCGCTCGAAGTAGAAATCCAAGTTTCTGGGAAACACCTTTAGCGATCGATATAACATGGTTTTCCCATGAGAGATTATCACTGATCGTAATTCCTAGCATCGTTATACCTGGCTTTGTAAGAATAGTTACTCCTGACATCTAAATACTAGATGATGATAGATCGGCTTTCTTTGAGAAGAGACATGCTTGGGTTTTCCTAGCATTAAATTTCCCCAAGTTCATGTTACCCCATTCTGTTATCTTACCAAGTCATCGTTAGTTTTATTAACGTGAATGTTCCTTTGGATTTTTGTGTCTCGAGCTGGTATGGGGACCCAGGAAGAGAAACTAGTATGAAAAGTACTGTCATCCGTAAAACTATTTACTGAACAGAATGTTTCCTCAAGCAAATCGTTGATATGAAGCAGAAACAAAGTGGGCGCCAGAACTGAACCCTGTGGATCACCTGCATTTATTGGGAGAATGATCGATAAAAATTTGACTTACTGTATTTAAAGTTAGTCGTATCCAAATTGATGGTGAAATGTGTAAACATGTCACAGATGATAACAATATAATAACAGTCCAAAACATGATTGAACAGGTGAATATTGCATAACTTGACCTAATTCAAAAACTTCCTGGAGTCCTAAGAGAGAAATGACGTTTCAAAAAGATGGGAAATATATTGAAGAAGTGTCAAGAGGTTGGAACAGTAGGTTTCCGAATTTTTTTTTCTCTCAGACATTCAGTTTGTTTAGTTTGTAGTGTAGCTTAAGCCAATATTGGCAACACTGTCTATTCCAACTCCGGTTCATTTCTACTTTTGAGATTGACCCCAGTCTGTTTCCTTGGCTTACTTACATAGTTCACCTCATTCATTTCTTCTTGAAACTTCAAACTTTGGAACTCACTTTGCTCACTTGTACGACAAAAATTGATGGCTTTATCTAACGTCAGCTTGGCTATCCTTAACAATGCTTCTCTGGTTATAGGATCTCTTATACCCATCACAATTTTGTCTCTCAACATTTTATCCTCATTGGACTCCTCGAGGTCAACGCTATTGAAGTTACAGCTCTTGATTAAATGTTTTCAATCAGCGTCACTGTATATTTGAATTTTTCGTTTTCCGCCTCGGGTATGACGAAAGTAGATATAAATAACGTGAAAAGTGAACATGTAAATCGTTCTAGATATGGTCGAAATGTTAGACCGCCGATAAGGCTTGATCTTTGAGGGGAAGGTGTTTAGTGTGTAGAGTAGCTTAAGCCAATATTGGCAACACTGTCTATTCCAACTCATGTCAACCTCTCTCTCTCTCCACCTCTCTCGATGATGTCCAGGTATCTACCACGTGTTGTACCACTATAAATAGAAGTATAATAATAAACTATATTATCCATAGAAGATGTGTGATTATTAAGATACAAATATTAAACACAGTGAACTATAATTTTTCCTCAAACCTGAAAATAAATCAGGAATGAACATCTTTCCAAATGATTGTCAAAAATGTAATGAGTGAACTGACTAACATTGCGTCCACTCTTTCGACTGTTCAAACACATAATTTCAAAAAAAAAAAAGAATCCCCAACAGAAACTCGAGTTGATGAAAACTCGAATTTCCACCCGGAATTGTGATCAAAAGAAATGTATTAATAATTCCTTGTACTGAAAGAATACCTATTTATTCACCCCTACACTTTGAAAGTAAGCCAACTCCTCCGTCAAGAAACTCGAACTCGTTTATCAGTCACTAATTATTAAACAAAAGCAATTAAAAGAACAAACTCCGCGAACTCGGCCAAAACAATCGTAAATCAGCTACTCTGTTTCGCGGCAGCCAGCACACGCTATTTCATAAGCGAAAGGGAAACTTTTATTGCGCACCTTCATTTTCTATTAGCCTAAATATTTTATATTCGCATACACACACTCCTCGCACCTTCGGCTGCAAAGTATCAATTATTCAACGAACGGCGCCCGTCCCTGGAAGACATAAAGCTAATTTTATTGTGATGAAGATTCCAGTTTCAGATGGGAGTGACTAATTGAACCTATAAAGTGTGAAGGAAATCGCTTTAGAGCTCCGTAAGATGTGTGCCGGGGAAATTTGTTGAGTGTAGGTATCTCGTTGTTCCCGGATGACTAATTATTCATGATCTCTAATTCTGATTCGGATTTAGAGTATGTTATTTTGCCTGAATTGACATGAATTTCCAGGATTTTCACCGGGTAGGAAGCAGTCATCGTGATGAGCTATTGCTTGGCACAACTAATATGAAAGCGATGCAATACGATACAATATCAAGCAACACGATATAGTCTAAGATCTCACTGCAGAATCACTACGTTCATCACGTAAATAATAATTGAACTCAGCCTTCTACATACATAGGCAAATGCATTGAAAACAGGTTACCAGTCGAAAAGTACCCGCAAATATTTCCAATTAAAATAATGTTAACTAATTTTCCACAAAAAAAATTAATTCAGTTCGTAGTTGAATGAAATATCATTCACATCACAGAAATGCATGCTGAAAATTTAAAAAGCTATGGTTGCTGATGCCAACTCGGTCGCAACTACTAGGCAGCCAGGTGTAAACAGGTAATACCTTGTGTTACTTTCACGTTTATGACATATATTCATGTTTCCTCTATCAGATTGAAGCTTATTGTTTTTTCAAAATGATGGAATACTGCTGCCTGTGAACAAGTGGCCGCAGGTGAGGGTTGCTAGCCGTAAACTACTACTGGACGACAAAATAGTTGAGGCTTTCGCGACCGAGGTTTTCAGTATCACTACTTTTATTGAAGTTTGAAGGCCGTCGTTTTTAGAATTTCTTCCTGACGTTTCGCTGGCTCAAGTGGCTAGCTTCTTCAGAGGCTCATTCATCTTGAAATTCACTCTGATGACTGGAGATTTTTTCTTTGCAAGTTATATTTATGCCGATTCAGGTAGTTTGCGGTGCTAATTATTCCATTCGGATCAGGGGAATAGTCATTAATATTGATTACCTTGTTTACCTCAAACCCATTTTAAGATAATCGATAATAACTGCAGGTAGTTCTTCAGATAATAATGATGATTATTCTCCGAACCCAGATGAGGTAAACAAGGTAATCAATATTAATGACTATTCCCCTAATCCGAATGGAATAATTAGCTACCTGAATCGGCATAAATACAACTTGCGAAGAAAAAATCTCCAGTCATCGGGGTGAATTCCAAGATGAATGAGCCTCTGAAGAAGCTAGCCACTCGAGCCAGCGAAACGTCAGGAAGAAATTCCAAAAAACGACGGGCTTCAAACCCGAAAAAAAGTAGTGATACTACTACTGGACGACTAAAGAGATCCTACAAATCTGAACTCGAAAAAGACAGGAAACAAATTATCTTTTAGAGATTTTGCACGACAATGTACATAACTACCTTGGGTCTTTTTGTTCTCCATCTACTTTGACTGTCTGAAAACACTAAATGGCATGATTTTTTCAATTGATATTTTCTAAACGATTGGAAAATACCCAGAAAGAACATATTTGGAAGGATAATTATCGGAGATTAATACGCGTATTAAAATTATCGCTATAACTACGAAAAAATATCAATTACAAAACTACCCCACTTAGTATTGCGAAGGGAGAAGTAACTCAATGTTAAGGTGTACTGGAAGAGTACTACAAGTTTACTTACTGACCCAAGAAAAAACACAAATCAAGGTTGGGAGTGATTTGATCCTGGGATAAGCATAATACTTCACATTCCCTTCACACAATAGTAGTTACCAGCTTGGCTACTTGGACAGTATAATTTTAGTTAATTATTGGTTTGTGGAGTAGATGTAAGTCCTTCAATTCCACAAAGAAAACAGCAGTTGTGACAATTCAAACTTAATTCAATAAACCAGAAATAGCCCAGTCTATAACCATTTTCCCGTGTATTTATCCCATACAACACCGATTCGCATGAAAATTTGGATTCAGGATCTATATACCCTCTTTTTCTACTACTGCCGAGGGTTGCTTTCTTTCTGGGGGTGGATGCCACCCCTTCTTGGGGGTGAAAAAATTCTTATTGGAGATAAGTGCGGAAATCAATAGATTTACTAATCCTAAGCACTTTTTGTTCAATGAAGTTTTTTCTGAAAAGCAATACTTTTCGACTTATTCGCGAGTGAAATTGTCGGTTTTCAGGCAAAAAAAACACATTTTCAGATCCTTTTTCGCGAATAACTGGAAAAATATGCATCTGATCGAAAAACCTGTGGAGAGCAAAATTATGGCTTTCGAAAAAACAAAGGCGACCGTTTATTTGTGATGCATGCAAACCCATTAGAAACTGAATAATTGCTTGTTGAAAGTTGATTGGTATTTTCAAACGACAAAATGGAAAGTTGTTGTTGTTCGTTCCGTTAAACAGCTGACGAACGTCAACCCTCAGAAGTCGAAACTTGTGCGAGCAATGGATCAACGAGGCCTTACCTTTTAACGTGCGATTACCCAGCACGGTGGCCCGGCGAGGATTCGAACCCTGGCCTTCTGCTTGATAGGCAGATATGCTAACCACTACACTACCGAGACCACGCGGTTTCCTACGTACAATAACCACAAACCAATGCATTTTTCGGGAAAAACTCATTGAACCTTTTTTGAAGTCCTTCAAAATCCTTCATTTTTGTTATTTATAAAAGTTCCTAGCATCAGAACTGATCGAGGTATGGAGGAAATAAAGTTGAATCCTATTGTTTCGTTGAAAAAAAAATGTGAACCTCTCTTCCCCCCCCCCTTTGAAAAAATCGTTATCACTCCATAATTCACTTCATTCTTCTTATAATGAGTTCTGAGTTTTTCATCAATTGAAAGTACGTAGTTTTGGGAAAAATTGAGAATGAAGAGGAAAAATCATATACGTAATTCAGCGAAAAATCACCATTTCTTCGAAATAACTCGAAAAGTATTGATCACATGCAAAATTTTCTAGAGTACAAAGTTGAAGGTTATTGTTCTCTGGAAATTTTGGTGTTTCATTTTTTCTACAGGATGAAAATAGAGTAAGATATGGTCAGTTAAATATTGTGAGGTTTCGTACCCTTTTCGAGCCCTTTCAGCATGAACCTTTTATAAAATATAACCTGAAACAAATCATGTGAACGAGCTTATAGGTCTTGAAAATACTACAAAATACTTTTTCGATAGATTTGATTGCTTAAAGACTAAGCGAGTTATGGGAAAAAACCAAAAACAATTTTTGTTGAAATTAGAGTATGTACATTAGTATATTGAAGAATACACATTGTAACTATATTTCAGGTCTAGTGGAACTATACGATTTCAATCGATAACACATCCAAATCTAGACTCAACCTTTTTTTAATGGGGTAGTTTTCACCCTTAAAAAATCAAAAGCAACTCCGAGTACAGAGGTACCTTTAAAGTGAGTCTCGATCTGATTTTTTTACAGTTGGGTTTTCCGGTTACTCAATGAGAATTATTATATAATTTTTCAATAAAAACTATCACAAGGGTGGTTTTTAGGGGTCGAAACTGTTTAATAGATCAGAAATTGTCTATCAAGGTTAATTCAACATATTTACAGATTACTGCACGCTCAAAACTAGTATTTGTAATTTTCCTTGAATAGGGGTGGTTTACACCTCTGATGAATAAAAATCAACCCCAGGCACAACCCCAACTCTGAAGTAGATGGTAGATAGAAGCTGAATTTCAAATTAAATGCAAATAGATACTGAATAAATTGAATAACTGCCAATTAACATGTTAATTATTATTTTCTGATGATATTCTGTCATGAGGGGGGGGGGTGTTAAGGGCTGACACTGATCACTGAACCATAAATTATATTAAAAATTATCAATCGATTGATTTTACTGATATAAATATGATTTGAGTTTATTACATGCTCCAATCTGAAATTTTGATTTTTTTTTCGAATAGGGGTGGTTTTCACCCTCCTCCAAAAAAGCAACCCTCGGCACAGGAGAGATTTTGAAATAGTGGGTAGGTAGAACCTATACCCAAATTTTTATACGAATCGGTGCTGTATGGGATGAGTACACAGTATACTCTTTTTTTGACCGTCATAGACTGTAGTAAAATTATTTCAGATAGGTATATTTATTTATGCTCAAATAAAACAACTTGGATTTCGGGTTCGTAGGTAGACAGATCATGATTGTGACGTTTGTACAAGGTTGTCACTGATAACCAGTTACTTTGTTCTTTGTGATTGGTGGAATTCATATCCTTCCTTGTGTGGATATGAGATCATATCCATTCAGCTGGACTCGCCTACTTATCCGTTTAGTGAAATATAAAGGAATCAGCACTTTTTATAGTTGGGAATGGAAAATAGTTAAGGCTTTCGCGGCCGAGGTGATTAGTATAACTACTTTTCTTCGGGCTTGAAGGCCTTCGTTGCATACAAAACTTCTTACAAACTACAACAGCTTCTTCGTAACCCAAAAGATAAATTAGAAAACTCAGAGAAGTCATGAATTTACGAAATCAGTTGTCAAGATTGCAACAACAAATACATCGGCCAGAGCCGACATGCTATTAAAACCCGTTTCAGAGAGAATTCTGCACACATGAAATACGGAAGGGTACAAAAATCCAGTGTCGACCAACACGCTATAGACACTGACCACAAAATTTGTGAAAGCAGTCTTAAGCTGATCAAGCATGTGCATGACCCAAGACTTATCGATGCATGTGAGAGTCTAGAAATAGCAAAATGTGAACACAGAATGAATGGTAATGAGGGATCTATACCTTTCAGCTTGCTTTTTAATTTATTGTTGAGAAAGTAATCAGAATAATCACTAATAACAGATGACCGACCAAAAAACTTTGCAGGTAGTGAATGCACTAGTTCATTTTCGAGAAATCGCATTAGAATAAACAACAGTTACAAAGTCCATATCGAACCAAAAAATTTCAGGTATATAAACAACTAACCCTAGCTTTAGATTCAGTATCGATTTTCTTCTCCTGAAGATGCTAACCTTATTAGCGAAACGCTTGCAAAAATATGAGTTTAGTGTTAGGGTAATTGATCTCTAGGAAAAGTTTCAATATCTAAGTGATGAGAATTGGAAAATGTGCTATCTATCCCTGTCGCAAAATTCAAAACCTGCAGAATTCATTTCATTTGATGTACTCTATTATTAGCATCAATTACCTCAAACTCCGTCGCTAAGAAGAAACCAAATCGCTCCAGAACGAATTAATAATTAAGAAAACACTGAATGATTAACGTCAAAACCGTTCACAAAGTTTCCTCGAAGAGATGCTCAAACTGACGGTATAAACACCATAATAATCATCTCCAAACTTTGCGATTTCCGTCTTAAATTTTAACTCGCTCCATCGACGGGAACGATACAAATTCGGCCATTACAATGCATCCCCACGCCCTTGTTAAGTTTGTCCCAGCGGGCCGTGGACTGGAGGCCATTGGGACTGCTCCGCAACCACGGAGTCATCTCACCCTTTCTGGTAAAATACAAAACACGAAAGCTTTTAGTGCCACCCTTTCTTAGAGCACCTTCACATATCTAATTTAGAGTTGCTTTATAATTACGCGGCACGGGAAAAGGCCCTTGGAACTGCGGATAAATTTGGACTACGCGTCGTCGTTTTACTACCAAAATGGAGGTCGAGAAGAGACAAGTTCCTCTTATCATCTGAGAATAATAAATTGAATTTGACAACGGAGAATGGTTGCAAGAATATATGAATGTCACCTCTGACTTCTCAGTTATCAGGTGAAATGAACGATCAGATTGGAACGTTTGGTGTGAAAGTTGAAACTTTTTATAGAGATAAATTACCCTAACACCAAACTGAAATTTTTGTAATCAACGCGCGTTTCGCTAATAGTTTTAGCATCATCAGAAGAAGAAAATTGATACTGAATCTAAAGCTGTCTATATACCTAAAAGTTTTTCGGTCCGCTTTGGACTTGGATTGTTAAGGAGAGTTTAAACAGCAAACGAAATGAATAAAGAAAAAAACAAAACAAGAAAGTTTAACATATAGATCTTTATTGAAGCGTTCATACAAGAAATGATATAAAATACGGAATAAGAGTAACAACAAAAGATGCCATCTTTCACTATTTTGCTACGAAGCTAATAATGACATGACTAGAATATTTTCTGTTCGGTTCCATGTTTCGAATTATTCTATCTTCCAACTTTACAATAACAACCTAACCTAAAATTACCTTACCTAAAAATATCATTTACTGATAATCTTTGCTATATGTAATGGAATCAAAATTCAAAATATCAACAATTTGGAGGTTAGTTACTGTAGCCACTGTCAAAACGAAAATGGGATATTCACAGAACACAAAAGTCATTGCCAAAAAAGCTGCAACTTGATTGGTTCATTCTTATTTTATTTCAGTCAATCATGGATAAAAGTTCCCCGACGCTCCAAGTTACAGTAAATAACTAGTTATTTTTCAACAAGTTCGGAAAATTACATTCTTGATTACTGCTGTATCAGATAATTAATAGCGAAATGATTTAACTAACATGAATTTCAAATTAAATGTCATCAAAAACTTTCTATCTAGGTACTAATAAAGTTAATAGAACTGTCATTGCTTGAAATTTTACATTCCATGGAAGACCTGATTTATTGTGTAATAATAACTACAACCGTAATACCATGAAATCATTGAGCTATCAGGTAAGGAAATCAAATTGAAGACATACATTATACCTCATTTTTCTACGAGAAAAGTTGAGATGGAACAGTTTTGTGTTATAGCAGTAGAAACGTTGCAAGTTGTTTTCAACAATTTCATTATTTATCAATATTTTTTCAACTTTACATGTGGTGTTTCAAAATGTAATTTGATTTCGTTTGGTTTCTTCAATATTTATTATCAATATTCGAGTATTTTTCATATTATTTGATATTTTCATTCCTGAAATCAGCAGTTTCGAACCGACTCTTTCATTTCATTCACATTTTGTTTATATAACCAAACATTCCCTACTCTGTTTGAATATTAGATCCTTCCTTAATCACTCTTCCTGATGTATAAATTTGATTCCTTTATTTATTGGAGGCAGAACCAATGTTATTTCTTTGAAGTGTTTTGATTCCTTCATTATTTACTTTCTTCAATAATTCATTTAAATTTTTGTCACTATTTATGTATTCCTCTACTTTTCATTTTCCATTTATTACAATTTTATTTTGATTTCTGTTATTCATTTTTAATTCTTTCATTATTTTTTTTCATTGAATTTTTTCTTCCATCCATCATATTTCATGAATTATTTCTCACATTTCCCATTATATTTCATTTTTTTCACCATTCTCATTCGTTCATATTTGTTTGGTGGAGCTCTAGGTTGTGGGAGAAGTTGCTTACTGGTAGGTCGTGTTTCATTTCAGAAGAATTGTTTTTGATTATAGCAGCATTTTTTCGGGGAAATTAAAATCTGCACCTCTACATTTGTGTAAATTCCAGTATTGATTTTAAATTTTTTCAGATTGTGTTAGGTTGATAACCCACAAAACTATAAAGAAAACATTCATGCACCACGAAATGATTTATTCAAAACAGTATTCTCAAATGAGTTGAACAGATTGAACCACTGATACTCGACCCCTTGCAACGTAAAAATGATCACCGTCAAACGAACAAACTCTACTGACACTTTCAATGTGAGTTTTGCAAAATCATTTTCACGATTAGTGATAATAAATAAATATTTTTTTCTCCCGGAGACTATTTCTTTTTGTCCGTGAACTTGACCTGTGTTGGGAAGTGTTTCGAAGAGATATAGAGGTTGAATAGAGGTTGATTTTTTATCCAATACAACTCAATTCGTAATCATCGGTACGACCTTCGAACATGAAACAAGACTATTATTTTTCACGAATAGAACGTTGAAAATGTTTTATACTTCCACCTAACTATTAACGACATGTAAGCCCATCAAAGATTCATCACACATGTATTTTCAACGATAACCCAGAACTGAAACATTAGTATCGTACGAACAAAGATCAGGAAGGGATAAAAATAAAGGCAATAAAGTTTTTATATTCATGTGGAACAAAGAAATTCGCTGAATCTGGAATAGCGGATAGGAGTACACTACTTTCATAGCTGAATCCCGCTCTCGAAGATACAGTAGGTCATCATTAAATAACAGTATATTATTACGCTATAAGGTAGACACGATTAAATTTCCACAAAATTTATTGTCTTCGCGACATGTTTCGATACACTGTATCTTTATCGAAACATGTCGCGAAGACAATAAATTTTGTGGAAATTTAATCGTGTCTACCTTATTGCGTAATAACTATGGATTTCCATCAAGTAAAGGCCACCTCAATCCAATAAAAAAAAAAAGAAAAAAAAGCAGTATATTACGCAACGTTCATGTCATGATGGTTATTGATACACGAGCATTAACCGGGATAAGAAACGAGCCCAAGGTGACTCTCGTATGGTTTATGCAAGTGTTTTAATAACGATTACATGAGATCTACATACGCTGTTTTTTCTACACCCGATATAGAATGAAGAACTGTAATATTATATTTATATTTGTATTGAAGACAATAAGATTAATTACCCTTATTTAATGAAGAGAAGAAAAAAAAGGAAAAAGAAAGCGGATGCCCGAGTTTAGTTTCGAACCTGTGTCTCAAACTGTGTTCAAGTTCAAACCTAGCACCTTAGCTGGCACCGCCAGGAGGTACCTCACTCAAAGACAACTAACAATTGCCTATCGCACCGAGTCGGTCAGAAAAATTCTGCCCGACCGCGGCTCGAACCAGCACTGAAAATAGCCAAATTGAATATAAGGACCGCGAAATTTTAGGCAACAACTCGCGTACGAATGGAGATGATCAATAACATTTCTCCTAGATGGGAAATAATGCCATTTCTGCAATGATACAAACGTTGTGACTGTTTCTTCATTATTTATTTATTTTTATTTATTCATTTGATACACCATTCAGCAGCTGAAGCTTTTCACAGAATGGGAAGGAGCAATAATTATTACAGTACATGCAATATATACCGTGTGACACAGACTCTGGGTACACCCCCGTTTTCTCCTTTGCTTCTTTAGCTATATTCCTGAAATTTGGAACATTGAAAATGCTCACTGAGCAGCATTTCTCGACATATCTGAAAGAAAAAAACAACTTCCATTTTTTCCGGAAATGACATCAACTTTCGATTCTTTAATGGGGCACCCTATATATTGTAGCATGATCGGTTAGGGATGATCATGAGGAATCCAACGATACCAGGTTTTATGGTGTTATCTCCGATGACTACGAAGATATCGCCATTTATTTTATTCATAAGCTCAATGAGTGGGAGAGAGAATTGGATTGACCCGCCAGAAAAAGTTTCTGAATTGGCAAGTAGTCACGACATATTCTATAAATAGGAGGGTGAAGAGGTGAAGAAGTACATTGGTTTGCGCAAAGGGAATATAAAATGTACTGAAATTACGTACAGGAAGCCTGGCAACATGTAGATTCGTATGTACAAGCAAGTATGGGCAATCAACTTGAATCCTGTGCAAAAATGCAATACCTAAATTATTTCGATTTGAGAAATGAGTCACATCGCTTTCTTTGATTTATCCAATGGACGAATATTATGTGGTGTCTCCAATTTTTTATTCCATTTTGAATTTTTCTGTATACTTTCGGAATTGGTGAACTCAAAACTCTCGATATTCACATCAAATAATTTTCCTCACCTAGTCACGAGTTCAATTCAAATTGTCATTTCTAAAATGGGTTGATATAGGAAAGCAACGAATTTTGAAACTGTATTGTCCACCATATAGTTTCTTTTCCCATATAATCGGGTTTCAGAAAAATGTATCAATGGAATGTGCATATGTTTCACGCATTCCAACCGATTCATGAAAATGTGAAGGTTCTTTCAAAATATCTCAGACTTAACCTATTTATTCGAGAATTCTTGGCACTATCACAAATGTATTCATTCAAGACATCAGGAATTAATTTTCGCAAATCATTGTGGAGAGCGGAGGCGTTCGGGGATTTATGGCATCCAAAAACAGTTGAAATCTGATTTGAGTTGAGTGCATTCTACTAGTAACGAACGTAACGACAGATGACAGTTATCTCTGTAGCCGTGGATACTATATCCTTCCCATATGTGACTATTAGGAATATAATATGGTCACATTTCTTATATTCAGTATGTTCTGATTGTATAACATCTTTGTTTGTCTATAACCAGGATTTGTTCCGTAGTTTTCTGGGTTTGTAACCTACCACAATCTGAAAAAATAAGATTAATATTGGAATCTATACAACTGGAGAAGAGCAGAAATGACTTTATTATTCGCCTTCAACTCTTGAATTTCCGGAGTGCTTACTTTTTGCAGATGAGTTGAAGCTTTCCAAGCGTGTTCAAAATGTCCGAGACTGCATAGGTCTGCAGAGGGATATTGATAAAATCATTGATTGGAGTCTGAGAAATAAATTATATTTCAATTTAAAAAAATGTTCTGTACTCTCGACCACCCGTATTGAAAAGCCTATTCTGTTTGAATACGAAATGGAGGGGAGGTCCTAAAGAGAAAAACTGAAATAAAGGATCTTGGTGTTACTTATAATTCACAATTCAACTTTTCCACTCACCTCAAAAACATGATCAAATCCGCTAACCGTATCTTAGGCTTTGTTATCAGACAAACATCGAATTTTTCCAATATTAACATTATTGTATTAATGGTCAGGCCTAAACTGGAGTTCGCCTCAATTATTTGGTTCGGAGAATATCAAATACATTTAAATGATTTGGAAAAAGTACAAAACAAACTATTGAGATATTTTTATTTTAAAAAGTACCACCTCTGACCTAATTATAATACAGCCAGGACATTGAGATCGAATTGAGATCGGAATTCAAAATATTATCCTTGGAACAGAGACGAACTTCAACGTCGATGATATTCCGGTATAAAGTAATCGATAATTTAACGAATTCTCCAGAAATCCTCAATATGCTTCTATTCAATGTACCTCCACGTCGTATACGTTCCGCACCAATGTTCAATATATCTGCTATATGTACATCATCGAGAGCACCTCTTTCAGTTATGCTTGAATTAGCAAACAATTTCAATATACTTATGGATTTAGATTGGACCTCACCTCTAACAGTGTTTCGTAAAAAAATACTAGAACAAATATTGAATTTAACTTTGTAAGATTGAATATATATTTTACGAATTTACTCACTGCAGTTCTGGGCGACTCCCTACAGTTCTGGTATCAGTAATCAAAAATCTAGTAATTATTATGAATTTCAATAAAGCTACTATTATAGTGTATTTACTAGCAGTTTATCCATGTAATTAGGCCATAATGGTCTGTATGGGTAATGAATATAAATAAATTATAGAACAAAAATTATTTGTAACTCACAAGGAAAAATAAATGAAGAGATGAACTTCATGAAATCAGTATTGAAGGAAAATGTATGTCCAGAAAAATTCATAGAAAAAACATTGACAGAAATTGAAAATCCAAACACAGTCCACAATGAAGACATACAACCTACAAAAAATACACAACCTGTATCAAACATAATACCTTATGTCCCTCGTTTGTATGAAAAGATAAAACGAATCGGCAACAGATATAATGTTAGAACAACATCCAGAACAACAAATACAAATTTTATTCATCAAATTCCTTGTTCGTGCGGTTAAACATATTTCGGTGAAACGTCTCGACCATTGGAAGTGCGAAAAAGTGAACACACGATGTATATCAGGAACAGACAGATAGGTGGTTCTAAATTATCAGAACACATTCTTATGGCCGATGGAGATCACACAGTAGAATGGAACGACACTAAAATTATTATGAGAGAGAGGAATGGCAGGAAACGATAATTAAAGGAATCTGCTTTCATCTTACTGTCGGGTGAAGAATGCATATCAATGAGTTTGCTTCATATGGATCGCGGATGGCTACCCCTCCCGAAGGACGAAAGGTTATGTCATATTTGAAATATTTGAAAAATGTCAATTACGAAGATTGTCAACAAAAGATATTTGTATTCGAATAGGAATTTCCGTATACGTTCTGAGAAAGGAAGCTGATTTAGTTTACGTAACGTTAACGATAAGTATTTTCATATATACCTATATTAGTTCTTATTATTTTTTTGTTAGTCAAAATTGAGTTATACGAGAAGTTGCTGACTAATTGGACTTGTTCTATCCAGAAGAAACTGTTTTTCAATAGACGCAGCAACTTTTCGGGGTAGAATGCAAATCTGCCCTTCTGCACTTCAATAGATTCCAGTACTAATTTTTATTTTTTCAGATTGTGATAGCTTACAAACCCAGACATCTACGGAACTAATATTGATCCACCAAAAAAAATGACGTTCAAACAGTATAACCAGGATGTTTCGGTCATGGTTAGTTTGAAAGATGGGGGAGGTGGGGAGATTTTAAAGTAATTAAAGAGGGAAACTATAAAGCGAATATATTTGACAATATGTTTGATAGAAATTCTACTTAGATTCATCGGGAAAAAAACGAATATCACGCCTGTCGAAGGTCACATGCCTGAAATAAATTCCACCAACAAAATGTGAGAAATATTTTTATGAACCTGAATACAAACCAGGCTTAAGAATCTGATGAAATTGTTCTTGTGCACCCGAATTGACACCGGTACTTTTTTAATTCTTTAACGTGTCGTATAACTTGGGTGTTTTTTCTGGAAAACAGCCAGAGATCAGCCAGTTCCTAAAAAAGGAAAGGACAGTTTACCTTGTAATCATAGACCAATTGCATTGCTCTCTATCATTTCCAAAGGCATGAAAAAAGCGAATAATATGCAGCTCATCTATCATCTGGAAGAATCAGAGATAAATGATGATCGACAATACGGATTTCGCCATCAAAAATCTACCAGTGACATATTGGCGTATGTTTCTCATACTTGGCAGCATTCTACCATCACATCTCGAAAGAAATCGGTTGAGTTTGGCATCGGAGTCTCCTTTATGAACTGCCGTCTTATGGTGTACCTCCCCAACTGTGTGCTTTGTTAAAGTTTTTCTCGAATGATAGGTATGTCTCTATATGTGGTTGCTAATTGAATATCATCTGATATTCTCTCGAAAAATGCTGGTGTTCCACAGGGTTCAGTTCTGTCGCCTATTTTGTTTCTTCTTCATATCAATGATTCACTGGAGAAAACATATTGATCGTTATATAATTTTGCGGACGACAGTACTCTTTATAATAATTTCTCTTCCAGAGTCCCCATATCAGCAAGAGAAATAACAATTCAGAGATGCATTATCGTCACTAGAATTGGTGAAAATAATAGAATGGGGTAGCATATGAATGGAACGGTGTTGCTCAAATACTTTGGTGAATTCGTTTGAATGCTCACCCATTTGTTGTGAGCTTGGAGACCTGTCGAGCTTCCTTTGCTCAGAAATCTTTTTACAATATGACAGCTGAACTTCTGGAACTCCTTGCCGAGAGAGGTTTCTCCTGAGGCTTACAAACTTAAAAAATTCACAGCTAATAATGATTCGTATCTCCTGTCCCTTGATTCACGCGGTTTTCTTCAAACATCACAGGGCTCCCCTCTCGTGTAAATCTGCATATGAAAGAAATATAATTCAACTCAATTCAATTATCATTATACTCTTTTGAAATTAAGTCAAGGGAGAACAGTGGAACACCAGCAACCATAAAAGAAAGTTTTAGGTAATTTATCTCCTGGTTCTTTCAGTATCCAGTATCCACTCCTATCCAAAACTGGCGATAATAATGTAAATCATTCGCTTCCATAAAACTCTGATTAATCGTTTTCAAACGCCTCTGTCAGAACCAACTCTAAACGTGTTCATTAACGTCTGTTCGATTTCCACGTACGTGAAAAACTGACCGGAACATAACCGAAGGGAAAATCTATTGTTGTGCATCATATTGAACAGGACGACCTCGAAATGAAGTGTTTTTTTTTTCAGAATGGCGAACTCTTCCTGAATAGTTGGATCATTAAAACTGGCGAAAGCTTCCCTAAGTGGGATGCTAAATTTTTAATGAACTTTCTCATTACTAGTCGCTCTTTTGAAAGATATTTTATCATTTATATATATTTTATGGATTCTTCTTATTTTTCTTCACCAGACATTTTATAATTCATTGTGGAGACAAAAAATTCATTAGTTCTCGAAATGAGTTATCACAATTGTTTGAGAATGGCTTTTTTTTTGGGAAGTGACCAACTCTTCACCAAGAAAAAAACACAAGACAAAAAATGTTCAAAGTCGAGCATTATATCTTATGAATAATATTCGAATACATCTTCATAATTTGAGAAAATAAGCTGGGTTCAGTTCAGAAGATGCTTGCCTTGAACTTCTTGACCTAAGCACAGCCTATTTGATATTTCGCGCCGTACATTGTCCAACACAGGAATGTCTATATGTCTTCTACTATTTCATGAGGTTAAAGGTCGATATATTCAGGTAGTTATTGAATGTGCGTCCATTTTGTAGTAGGTGAAGATATTGAAGGATTGTACAGTACCTATACGGCAGCAGCTTCAAATTTCAAATTATTTTTTTCTCAGATGTCATTGAAAATGTTTACATGAACAACAAAAAATGAATAGCAACCATTGAACACCTTCCGATGTTTTTTTTTGCAAAATTCCAATGATTTCTGAGACAGCCGCTCTCAAAACAATGTCGAATCACTTGTTGATAAGAAATTTTTGCGATTCTGATTCTAAAGATGAATGTGATTGTAGATAAAACGTATTGTCGCATTGTGAAGAATAGTCAATGCTTTTAGGTTATAACTGTTTGGTGTGGGGGGGTAATTCATCTGCACAAAGTTTCAATTAGAGTTTATGGCTGAAATATCGATTACAGCATGTAAAATTCAACACTTGGATTAAAAGTTCACAACGCGAAATTATAACAAACGATATCCCCATTGAAAATGGAAGCAAGAAGTGTACCCTAGAGGTTCAGTTCGAGTCCTCATCAAGGAGCAATACGGTTTGCGTGGACGACAAACTTCCCTAGTTTACCGTTGAGACTAGTTAAAAATGGAAAACTCAAGAGCAGGAAGCCAGGAGTGTGTTTTACCTTCAAAGAGAACGTGTGT
The DNA here is from genome assembly GCA_032362365.1 of Zygogramma bicolorata. Lineage (NCBI taxonomy): Eukaryota > Metazoa > Arthropoda > Insecta > Coleoptera > Chrysomelidae > Zygogramma > Zygogramma bicolorata. The sequence goes on along the minus strand of JAVJAQ010004348.1, from coordinate 2,738 downwards.
TTGTTCATGCTGTAAAAGTGTACAGCAGCAATTCATTAAATCTCTTTAGTGCATTCAAGTTAAATATAGAGTACTCGTAAACAAATAAAAATAATGTTTTTCCATCTGTGGTTGAATGAATGAAAATGATAAGTTTTTAGTTGAATAACGAATTATTGTAGTAGATTTCTAGGTTTATATAATTTGCTCGTTGATTTTCGTCAAGGCAATTTGTGAATACTTTTTATAGTCTTCTTTGTGAAAATTTCAATGGTTTCATTGCTGATTTTGGTGCAGTACCCCAAACAGATATCAAATACTGAAGTTTCGAATAAATCAACTAAATAATCCTCACATATTCCAGTGAATATACCAACAATTGGTGATATTATTTTTCTGAAGTTCAGACTATGACTAGTCCAAGATAGGGTTCAATGATCAATCCCAGAAATTTAATATTTTTTCATCATTTATATTTTTGAGTCGTTGAAAATGAGTAGTTGGTTCAGATTAGGTAATGTTCTCCCAGATATAGACATGAAACATTATTTTGGGGGATTCAGAGTCAATTTATGAAAATTTAGCCATATTGTAATAATGCTGATATCACTTTCCATTTTATTTCTGATTTCATTAATATCTTCAAAGAAGGTAGTATTAACCGCGAATAACTTCAAATCACCATATAAAGTCAATTCAGATATCGAGAATGGGGCTACGAATAGACCCTTGAGGTACTCCACATGATATGTTCCATATCCTCTATTAAAATTTTGCCTTACATACGAATAGTTTGATCGAGTTAGGTATCGGGGTCTCCTTACTAAACTACCGTCTTATAGATTGCCTCCTCAGTTGTGTGCTTTTTTGAAGAGTTTCTTGTCTGATAGGTCTCTGTTTGTGGTTTTTGATGGAGTATCATCAATGCAGGTATTCCACAGGGTTCCGTTCTGGCGCCCACTTTGTTTCTGCTTCATATCAACGATTTGCTCGAGAAAACATCTTGTTCGATACATAGTTTTGCGGACGACAGTACTCTTCATACCAGTTTCTCTTCCAGAGTCCCAATACCAGCTCGAGAAACAAATATTCAAAAAAACATTCACGTCAATAAAATTATCAACGACTTGGTAAAAATAATGGAATGGGGTAACATGAACTTGGTGGAATTCAATGCTACGAAAACCTAGGCATGTCTCTCCTCAAGGAAAGCCGATCTATCATCATTTAGTATTCAGATGTCAGGAGTAACTTTTCCTTCAAAGTCAAGTATCTTGATGCTAGGAATTACGACCAGTGATAATCTCTCATGGAAAAACCATGTGAGATCGATTGCCAGAGGTGCTTCCTAGAAACTTGGATTTCTATTCCGAGCGAAGAAATACTTCACTTATCGTCAGCTTAAAATGATCTACAAGGCTCAGATACGACCTGTCTTGGCACCAAATCATTCTTGAGGCTTCTTGATTCTATAAAGAGAAAGGCAATTCGTCTTAATTTTTCGCTCACAGACTCGCTCACTTCATTGAAACATCGTAGAAGTGTCCTTTCACAAGGTATCACCTACCATACCATCTCCATAAATAGTTATTTTTTCGTTTATTTTGTCTAGTTACGCAGAACCTTTCGCTTTTCTGGAAACCTTCTCCATTCTATCCCTCCGCAATTGAATCTGGTTCAATTTATACCTTTCGTGAATGGCACAACATTCTCTACCTTTTTTATGTTCATGTTCGAAAATAACTTGTACCGGACTAAATGACCCTTCACTCCTAACCCACAGATTTGTTACCAACCTACGATCTCTGAAGGGGCAGTCACGATCTCTCAATCATCTCCGTCGCTTCGACGTTGCTGTAACTCGATTCCGACTAAATTATGTGGCTAGCAATTTCCAAGATTCCAATTTCCGCACAAAACCGCTCTTTCTGTCGGTTGGCAAATGCTGATATTGATTTCTGTTCGCTCGCGAGTTTTGTTTTCCGGAAATTTTTCTGATGTTATTTGCCGCCTTCCACGGACGGGAAAAATTAAAGACGGAGACGCCGATTAAGAGAAATGTCAAGCGTGTTGCTCAAACGATTTCTCTGGAAGATACGGTTCTCCAGGAAAGTGTTGACTTTTTTGTGTCCTGCAATTCTGGATGAAATACCGCCTTGGATAGCTTGCTAGGGCGCTCTTGCTGAGTCCGTTGAGGGATATTATGTCCACATAATTTTTCGAAATGAGGTATTCTCTTCACAATCTTGTCGAAGAAACTGGATTTGATATTAAAGTTATATTAGATTCGGAGTGTGTGGGTGATTGACATTACAACTAATGAACTGGCCCTAAAGGAAAGAATACCACGGAATAAGCAAGATAGAATACTTCAAATAATAATTGAATGTATTCCTTCCCCAATGTAGCAGATTGAAAGATGCTGTGAAGGATGCAGTAATTTAAGTATAAAATTATCGTTCTGTCCTTTACAATATCTCTTCATTGTGCATATCCCTTCTTTCTATTATGTATTTCGCATCGTGCTATGTGGAAAGCTATTATGAGGGCAAGTACATCAGTTGCAATGTCGATGGTGTGGGTCTATTCGACTATCCGATGTAACCTGCAAGTGAGTCACATCAATTTAAACTCCACCAAATGAATCCAACTCCTCAACAAGGCCGATTAGTCTATTTGGTGGGTGATTCAGAATGTGATCGACAATGTTCGTTGCTCTTGAAGATTTTGAAATTAATAATAATAATAATAATAATAAT